>CAJINV010000004.1:403781-622608 GCA_905178155.1 Amoebophrya sp. A120 | reverse complement strand
CCTAAGGGCTCCTTAGGAGCTTCCTAAGGAGCTCCTTAGCAGCTCCCTTAAGCGAGAACGCCTTAAGCGAGCCCGCCTTAAGGCGTACCTTCTTAAGCGAAGACGCCTTAAGATAATTTTGCTTAAGGCTTTTCCTTCGCAAGCCCTCTTAAGGGACAACTTCCGTAAGGAAGCTTCCTTAGGGGCTCCCTTAGGAGTGAAAAAACCTTTGCCACTATTATTATATTATAGATTAACCAACACCACTTTTGAAACTCTTGCGCTCGGAGATGATCTGGAATTGACGTCTTTTGCCTTCATAGTCTTTTGTTGCGGTTGACATGGCGAGGATTGTGTAGCTCTTCTGCCTCTTAATGATGATGCTGTACGTCTACTACAAGCTGCAGTGACACACGCCTGTGGCTTTTTTTCAATGGACACGAGGACGCCACTCACTTCGTCCATGATGTCACCCGACCTGCGGCACAATTACGACTACATCAGTGACGGGCTCCATGCTCAACATTAGCTACACTGCTTCTACAACGCAAGAATTAATATATCGAGAAGTAATGAACTACCTGATTCGATATCGATGGAACTGGAAGCTTTTTGCTTTTTTGGCTTTGACACGATCATATTTAGCGATACGGGCATCATGCATTTGAATTCTATGTAAGTGCCTTCGAGTGGTTATCAAGGCCAGAGAGCCCCACATTCTACACAGAAAGGCCAAGGATTCTGCGTCTGTCACAGAAGGAGCAAAAGTGTTTTAATCAAGGATTTTGACAACATTGGAACTGTGCATGCAAAATTCCATGATTCATAGTCTATTATTTGCACATCAAGCGAATGTATACAAGTGCATGTGCAAGAAGCTAATTCCGCGAAGCATTTGGTTTTTCTATTTTCCTTGCTCGTTGAGCCACGATGAAATTCTGAATTCTCATATGGGGTTCTCAAACGTTACACTCTCAACTGTTACAGGATTTGTCATGCAAATTTGCCTTGACTATCAACGCCATCAAGCTGCTTCGCATGACAAATTCTCAGACGGCCNGTTACACTCTCAACTGTTACAGGATTTGTCATGCAAATTTGCCTTGACTATCAACGCCATCAAGCTGCTTCGCATGACAAATTCTCAGACGGCCAAGCAGGCTGATAATCTGTGCCAGATCTGTCACGCAAGACTTTTTTTTTTTTTTTTTTGCCAAGGGAGGATTGGATCTGAGATGGACAGTGGTCCACTTTCCTGACTACTAGAAAAAAAATCTTACTCATTCGCAAAATGATTCTGCTCAGGATCTCATTGTTGGATGCGCCAGCTAGGGGGATAAGAATTAGGCTGGTACGCGGATAAAAGTGCAAGGTATCACAGTGTGCCAAGCAGATTCAGACCAGAGGCGCAGCACCTCCCGCGCCCTGTCCGGGCCCCGCGCGCTCCCCTTCCTGGTCAGGCCTCACTGGATGAAGGGAACGCAAGGTCTGTCTTGTTCTGAATCTACTTGCCAAACACTTGATGATCACACCTCCAACAACAAGCTCCCTTTCCTTAGACCGATTCCTCTACCATACAAAATGATCCTCCCGGGGTTGATGCCCAAGCCGTACATATAAAACTGAAGCCATGTGCCTCGACGCGAAGCCGTTGCACTTAAGCAACTCATGACAAAAAGCTTCTCATACAAAGCGTCTCGGCGGTCTTCCCGGCAAGTGCAGAGCATACTCACTTCACCACCTTTTTCCCGTCCACTTGCTGCTGCACCTTGGCCGGCCTATACTTATGGAAAAAAGCAGTAACTTTGTGCAGTTACTGCTTTTCATTTGATACTACTATCTTTTTACCCTGGGTCTATTTTTCATACAAGGCAGGTTTGAAACAGATTGCGACCTCCCCCCACCTGTATTACATACCTATCAAAATAGAAACTGAAGCGCATTGTTTCTGGCTTCTCATGCTTGACTAGCAGCAGAGTCGTTTTTCTTTGAAAACTGCAACAAGTCTCCCACGATCCACTGACGCAATGGCCCAGAGAACAATCTGTTTCTCCCCTGTGTATAGTGTCCATCATGTAAAAACGAGATCAGCAACACACACCCTACAAAGAGAGTGCGTGCTCGACCCAGGGCAACTAGATTTGTCGTGCTCCTATCTGGTGTCTTGCGCGCTGGTTGCTGAAAAAGGCCAGGAAGAGCTTGTCCTCGCTTGTTCAAAATCCTCAGACCTAAACCCTTAAAGAACAAAAGAACAAAAAAAAAGAAAGCTGCTATTTTATTTGGTAATGGAATCATCTTCAAGGATGCGCCTCCTCTTCAACGAGGAGGCGCTCGCGTCCTGTTCTTTTTCATTGTTTCCTGCCTGCTTTTCCATACAACAACCTGATACACAACTTACAGCCAGTCGCAGGCAATGACGAAAAATACGCGTCGCAGAAGAGGGTCATTAGAATGCATCTACATCATGTACCGACTTGTGAACGAAAAACGACGACCGATTTTTTGCCATATCTTTTACGACCCTTTGATCTTTTTACGACCCTTTCTATTAGCGATTTCTAGCATTAGAGATTCAATATCCCAAGAGTTGTAATGCAGATTTGCAAAGACAGGAAGACTTGTAATGCGCATCCCCAATTTGTGATGCAAGAATGGCAAAGGGCAAAGGTCAAAGGTTTTCACACACAGATCTGTCATGCAAGACGCGCAAGGCCCTTCATTTCACTTTTGCCATTCTTGCATTACAAATCATGTAACAGTTGAGTAACATTTGAGAACGCCATATCTCACGTCCCTTTTGTCGAACAGTTCCCGCTTCTTCTTCTCCACTTCGAGCTTCCTCTCCCTCTCGTGTTCCTGGCTCTTTTCGCGATACAGTGCTGCGCGCTGCTGCGCCGCGGCAACCGCCAAGGGGACCTGCAATCGGTCGTCCAGAATCGTGATCAGCCTTTTCGGCCCAGGAGATCGAGATACGAGCCGTTCCGGAACAGACGCCGAGCCCTTTCGAAACTTCGCGTATTGTCCCCTAGCAGAAGGGGCATCAACAAAAGCGTCTTGACTGGTTTTGTCGCCCGCTTCCACCCCGAGGAGCCGCGAAGGATCGATATTGAAAGTGACCTTGACATCATTCGCCATCGAGCTGTACAACAAGGTGCTCGGAAGGTTGGTTATGGTTGCTTGCTCGCAGCTGCTAGGCAAAGTGCCACGCTGATGCTCGTCCTTGGACGAAAACGAGCACGCCGCTGTGCGACGAGGCGTATTGATTGCGCAGCTGTCGTGTCCACCCGTGGCGAAATTTGCGTCGGGCGGGCTACCGGGCCAAGAAGGTCGTCCTGTGCACGGAGGTGCGCACCCTGCGCCATCATGGTCTCCACTATCGTCCTCAGAACAAGACGACTCCGGTTATGGTGTTCTCAACTGTTACATTCTCAAGTGTTGCATGGTTTTGTCATGCAAAACCACCTTAAGCCGCCAGATGGTCATCAAGCTGCTTCGTATGACAAATCTCCGAAGGGCTGACCAGCATGCAAATCTGTACCAAATCTTTGATGCGAAAGCAGCAAGCTTGCCCCTTCGATCGTTGTCGTTGTGGTTCTTGCATTACAAATTCACGCAACAGTTGAGAATGTAACGTTTGAGAATTCTATACCGGTGGGAGGGACAGCCGTAGAGGAGCTTGCTTGTTCACCCGTACTTCTTGAAGGGGCCTCATTTTGGAAGGGAATGTGCGTGGTTTCCGTGCGGCTTCACAACCTCGTAAAGTGCTGCTCCTTAACGCTCCTGCTTGGGCTGTCGGCTCCGTCTTGGAGCTGCTTTCTGCGATACTCGATCCCGCGGCAATTGCGTGTGGGTTCATCGATGGGGCCGCGAGTGGATGAGTATGAGCATGAACAGCTGCACACGAGGACTGTATAGCTTGTTCTCGTCCCTCGCTGCAGCCAGGATCGTAGTAAATTTCTCGTGTCGACGAGGGAGGTGCCGTTCTAGTGGCTGACGGAAATTGAAGAAGAGGGTCGTCGTCCACGAAGGGATTTATAGCCATAGCATTACCATTACCATCTCCGTCAGATAAAGCGACCTCTCGTGGTGAACTTCTACCTGGCAAGTGTTCTGCGCTTCTGCTGCTGCCCGCTGCGTATTTTGCTTCCACCCCGAGCTTCGTTCGCGGTTCGTCCACTCGTTCATCTCCCTGCGCAGGATCTGCTGTCCTCGAGCGGTTCCAGTGTTTCATCATATTTTCTGGCGCTGCTCCTGCTTCATCCTTTTCCTCGGCGCTTGGTCGCACAGTTACTTCTTCCAGCGGCTGTTCCACCTCCTGTGTTTCAGCTGTTAGCGCGGAGTCAACAGTAGCGGAAGCCTGCTGAATTACACCACTATTATGATGTTGGCCAAAATCTATTTTCCCTTCTACATACAACCCCGCTCCCTCCCTTTCCAGGCACTCCATCAAGTCGGTCAGGGCAGAGGGTTTGCGGGATAGTAGCTCATCTCCTTCCATGCAATTGGATACATCTTCTACGAGACCACCAGTGGTCTCTTTGCGGCTTACGTCAACGCTTTTTGCTACTTCGTACCGGATCATTTGTTCTTTTTGTGCTCCCCCGCAGCTACCTTCCGCAACGGTTCCGTCTTCGCTTCCGTAATGTCTCGAGCCTTCGCGAAATTGCCGCTCCTCTGTGCGAAGATCCGCCAAAAAGTCGGAAACGCTCTCAACCCGCTCAACCTCGTCTTTCAGCCTGGTGGTGCGATGGTTAAGAAACCTTCCGGCTGTGCTGCTGCTGGTGCTTCCAAAGTCAAAAAAGTTCGGTGTGTGACGAGGAGGGGAAGAACTGCGCTGAGTTGTCCCTGCAAAAAGTTTGGAACCCAGGAGAAAATCCAGCTCCGAACTTGATTGCTTGGGTATTGCAAGGAAAAATGCCCCCACCCCAGAACAGCTTGGGAGCATTTGCATTGCAAACCTTTCCAAGTGAAACACTCGCCCTCTTGCATCTATCAGCATCACAGATTTTCACTCGTGACTAGCAAAAGATCTGTATTGCAAAAGATCCCAGTCAGAGCGACGCTTGCCATGCAAGCAATGCTACATACGCCTAGACTGTGCATCGGAAAGATTTATCCTCCTTTCTTGCATGACAGAAAGTTTTCATCTCCATTTGGACACTTCGCATCACAAATCATTGCAACTTTGGGGGTGGGGGCATTTTTCACTGTAATATCGGAAAACAACAGGAGATCCAGCTTGGTGGTGGTTCTTGCGCGAGGGGGGCGTGGTCGGCCCAACGTGGAGGGGAATTTCGATGGGACCAAGGAATCCGGGCCACCACTTGAACTTGTTTGACCAACAGGTGGCGCGTCCTGAATCAAGCCGGAAGTAGCACTCGCAGTGTACGTGTTTTCTAGAACTCGTGGTGCCGGGACTGCGTGGTCCATTGACGAAGCATCTGACACTGCAGCTCCTGCCGGCTCTTGCCCTGCAGTAGGTCCCACCGTGCTGGAGGTGATGTGAGAAACTACCTGTCGTGCTGCTCGTTGTCCCGGCGGTTGCGGTAGTCCTTGTTGTAAGTGACCAGAGGACAACATCAACACATCTGGACTTCCGGCGGAACGCTCGTCCCCGCCCACGACGGAGAAGCCATTCGCTATGGCGTTGTCAAACGTTCTTACATACAATGATCGCTGCGACGTGATTTTCCTTTGGTTTGTAATGCAAATAAGTGAAAGTGCCTAATATCAGATCATTCTGCATGACGAGAACAAGCCGCCCCGATAATTTGTTGTTCTTGCAAAAGGATCCCGAGGCAATCACGTACACAGCGATCAATGGAACGCTTGAAAAACAATTCCATACTCGTGCTCCTAGGATCCGTCCGACAGTGGATTAGTCGGGACCTCCGATGCGGTTCTTCATCTTGCAGCGCTACTGGTGGCGGTAGGGCGGATAATATTACAGAGCGGGGAGGCCGATTTCTCGAAGTGTCTGCTTCGACTCGGGCAGTTTCAACAACGCGACAGCAGCTGCTATCGTCAGGCGGGAGCTCGTCCGCGGCTGCAACTCCGTCATCTACTCCTTGCGTTCGCCCAAAAGCGATCCCGTCACCTTTTCGCACCGCCTCCGCGGAAACAACTGAAGCAAGACCCGGAGAAGAGATAATGCTCTGGTGCTGCTATCAAATGCAAATATTTCTGACTCTAATGGTCTGGTGGAAACTTGTGCTGCTGATAGTTGCACTGCAGGGATTCTCGCTACGTATACGCGTACGGCCTTCAAATAACTGCTACTGCATCCGAAGTCATTTTCCTCAGCTACTTCCTGCGGTGCGGACTCATTCGCGTTTAACATGACAAACTGGCATCCAGCAGCGAGATTGTTTTCTTTTCGATTTCGCACTACAAATCCAATAGACCCAGACCACAGCCACATATTTGCCATGCATAGCTGCTGCTGAGAAGCGATGCACTCCGACTCCACCGCGTAATTTACAGAGGACGTCGCGAGGATGGCAGAATTGTCGTCCATGGTGATGTATCCCTTGCAAAAGCATCGTGAAGATCGTACTAGTAGAAATTGCATTGCAAATCTTTCAAGAACAGAAATGGGGTTTGTCATGCTGGAAAGACTCAAGACAGATATCTGTCATGCATCATTGCGACGAATACTACGAGTACGAAGATCCTGCAATTAGAATTCCTTTTGCAATTCATATAATATCATGCTCCTGCTCATCGTGCCCTTCGCGTGATTGATACGACGAGAAAAGATCGTCATCCTGCAGTCCGACAACCTCCACCGGCGTGGACTGCGGGTTTGGATGCGGCTCGAGCTCATCGCCAGCCACCACTGCTCTCCATGATGGTGCTGCTTCGTCTCCACAACCGGGCACGCCGTCAATTATGGCGCTCTCAAGTGTTAATGCACTCTCGGCTGTTCTTACATGAATTTGTCATGCACGTCGAATAAGCAAAAGTGAAATAAGAGACGACGACCACCTTGCGCGTCCTGGCTGCAGTACAGATTTGGCGCGGATTCCGCTGCTATTTAGCGCGTCGAGATGAACCTCTTTCGAACATGCGAAGGAACTTGATAGATCGTGTGAAGCATGCTAGTGAGTCTGCAACATTCTGATAAATCATAAATGATGTATAAGTAAAACGGTTGGGAATGTACCGCTTGAGAGCAGTTCCATATCAATGTCCATTGCCCTTGAACAGCGCCACCTCGTCCCAGTTTGTTCCGACGCGAATCTAAGAAGGAGTCTTTCATCCATCTTTTCATCTTTGCTGGAAGATAATGGAATGGCTGGAGTGTGGCCCCTTCTGGTGGTGACCTCTTCGGTGCGTCGCGAAGGTGACGATGATTTCATGCGCTGGCTGTGAAAGGAATTTGGGTAGCACATCATAGAAGCGCCCGCGCAAGTGTTCCTTTTCTCGCTGAAATTCCCGTTTTTTTCGTCGGCCAATCCAGCGCCGATGTTCTGCACGGCCGCCTCCGCCGTGGGAACCAGTCTGCGCGCAGAGCGCAGACGTTTAATACACGGCTCCAAGTCTTCGAGCTGCGGGGGTGGAAGTTCATCTTCTTTTTCTTCAACTTCACTTTGTTCCACTACTTTTGAAGCTGCCGCTCCCCTCCCAAACCTCGCGGAGCCAACATCGTGGAGCTTGGTTGTTTCGGTTTCCCCAGCACTTGCACTTGTGCTGTCCGGTCTGCGTGCAGTACAGCGAGTCTCGTCTTGATTTCCAATACCCGCGCCGTCTTCCAGAGTTGCACCAGGGGTGGAGGTGGGGGGTGCTTCTCTATGGATCATTTTTCCCTGCTCGACATCTGCCGGCATATGTGCATGTCCATGTGGTCTTACAACTACTCCCCCTGGTCCTTGTCCTACTGCATGATCGAGATTTTTTTCATTACCCTGCCCCCGTTGCTGGACCTCTTCCGTCTCTGCGCGGCGCAACGTGGACCATGCCAGTCGCGGGGGCGGGCGATACTCCGGAACATGATTTTTTTCTTCCCCCGCCGAGTGCGAAAAATCTTTCTTGTTGGCATGGGTATGAAATCGTAGATCCGCATCTTGGTGGTCTACCTCATCCTCGTCCACGATGCCGCTGCTGTGCGGGTCAACTACAGCTGGCGGCGCCGCGACTTTCTGCACATCAGGGCTCGACGTCGGACGTCCAGCTAGGTACTGCGGTGGCTTCTTACCCGTGCTGGTCACGTCGACGGACAGCGCTGGCTGTGCTACTTTCATCGGGCAACCGTGCTGGAGTGGATCGTGAACAAACGGCGCTTCTATCAGCTCGGCTCGTTCTGTCTTCAGCCACGTTCCTGTCGCGGATGCTGGTGGTAATGTTGACATCGAGGGTGCTGTGCAAGGCTCTTTCGAGCTGAATGTTAGATTTGCCGTTCTTGCCCCCGCCGGCTCGGGGTTCGTTATCGTTTTCATCTGCCACCGGGGCTGAAATGTCTCCACAGATGCCGACTCTTTCGAGGAGGAGGAGGAGGTTTTGGAGTTTGATGAGTAAGAATCTTTCGATGTCGATGCGTGCGTATGAACTGCAAAAATATCGTACTAGTACTAGACCACTACGCCGGCGTCCAGGACGCCGGCGATAGGTGGCCTAGTAAATCTAAACGCAACTACCAAGCAAACTAACAACAAAGAGGAAAAAACTTGGAGAGCGTTGGGCTGAAGACTAGTCGAAAGAGTCCTGCTCTTGGGAATCTGCTAGCGAAAACGCGGCCACTATTCGAAGCCCTTCGGGCCGCGGTTTTAGCATGACAAAACGGGCCCGCACTTGCTACTGAAGCCCTTCACTAGTAGCGGCCCAGATTAGTGGACGCGCGCGCCTTCGCTTCCGGGGCTTCTTCCGAACTTACTAGCTCGCCCCCGCCCGACCCGGCCGCCGGCCTTGGCCTTGGCCCGATCCCCCGCTTTTGGGCTTCCTGCCCTGATCTCTAGAAAAGGCCTCTCCGCAGATATATCCCCGGCCCCAGATATCTCCCCAGACATCTCCCCAGACATCTCCCCAGACATCTCCCCAGACATCTCCCCAGACATCTCCCCAGACATCTCCCCAGATATCCCCCCAGATATCTCCCCAGATATCCCCCCAGATATCTCCCCAGATATCCCCCCAGATATCTCCCCAGATATCTCCCCAGATATCTCCCCAGATATCTCCCCAGATATCTCCCCAGATATCTCCCCAGATATCTCCCCAGATGCGGGAAGGGCCGCCCTTTTCATTTTGCATGCCGAGCTTCATCGCCCCCCCTACCCCCCCAAACGGGGCCGGTGTTTGGGGGCAGCCAGAATAAACCTGCTAAAAACCGGCCGGGCCGCACGCGTGGAGGACACACCTGCAGGATGTTTGTTCCCCGCGATGCCATTTTTTTTCTTACGCGTGTCCTCCTAGAAATTTCCCTTAAGGGCTCCCTTAAGGGAAGTTTCTAGATGCCCTTTTTTCTAGAATTCATTTTCTAAGGGCGCCCCTATAATCTATAAGGGCGAAAAATCCGAGTAAAAATTCTATAGTTCTATTTTATCCATAAATTGCTGCAATGCATTACAAATTGGCTTAGAATTACAAATTGAATCTGTAATGCGGATTTGCCTTAAGAAATAGATTTGTAATGCATAAAAGCCATTACTTAGTTCGAGTACGATACTTTTGCACAGGATAGTGCGAGTGGCCAGAAAAATCCTCGGCCGGATCTTCCCCGATGTCGGTCTGCGCTAGAAGATCTTGCTCAGGTGAAAAATTATGTAGTTGCGTGGAAGTAGAATTCATGCCGCCGTGCTCTGCCTTCTTGCTCATCAGCGAGAGCGTTGCGTCTGTTGGTCGCGCCGTCGCCCGCAGGGGTCCAGCGGTTCCGGCCTCTCGTGCTTCTAGTACCTCCTCCTGCAGCGTACCACGCTGCGTTGCGTGCTCCAGGCGCTCGAGCACTTCTTCCGTCGCAAACGAATTCGCCGAGTCTTCGTGTCGCACAGTGCTCAGGTCGTTACTGGGAACGCTGAACAGGGACGGGGCTGCAGCCACAACATGGTCTGCTGGGTCCTGGTCCTGGTCCCCCGCCTCCGGGCTCTTCCTGGGGCTGGTAAGACGACCTAAGGGGGCTTCTCCCGTGGTTGTGGAAGTTCTTGTTGCAGCGCCTGGAGCACGACAGGGTTTATCATCGTCGTCCAAGACGACCTCCGCCGAAACAGGTTGCTCCTGATAAAGACATGTAGTGCCTTCGCCCGACCTGATAAAAGAAGCATCGCACACCAAAGATGGACGTCGTTGCGGTTGCACCTGCTGATGCGCTCGATCACGATCTTCACTGTGAGTGTGACTTGTTGTTATTGCAAAGAAATAACAAACCCCCACCTTCTCATATTCAAAAGCAGACTTCATCTGATGCGGATGGATCCGCGATTTGTGTAGGTGTACAAAAATGTGCCTGTAGTTTCAAATTACGGGGCCGCATCAAAGAGACTGCAGATCATGATGCGCGGCCTAGCGTTCAGCTAATTCGTCGTGCGCCAGTTCGGGAAAATGCAGTGCGTAGTTCTTGTCATACTATGACAAGAACTACGCACTGCATTTTCCCGAGCATCATGAATCATGATGCTCGGGAAAATGCAGTGCGAGACAGGGGCACTACAGTCCGCATCCCTTTCCTTCCAGCCTGCCACTTCGATTTGTGATCACAAATCGCGCTACAAAAATTCCA
The DNA here is from genome assembly GCA_905178155.1 of Amoebophrya sp. A120. Classification (NCBI taxonomy): domain Eukaryota; class Dinophyceae; order Syndiniales; family Amoebophryaceae; genus Amoebophrya; species Amoebophrya sp. A120. The sequence continues at coordinate 611,918 of CAJINV010000004.1, read as the reverse complement.
CCACTTTGAGTGTGCGCGGGGACGAGGGTAGATTTTTCATTTTGATATGGTTGTCGTGCACTTCTGGCCGTAGATCCTCGAGGCACGGCTTCAACCGCTTTGCTTCTTCAATAGCCGGAGACAGGTGAAAGCTCGTCGTGGTCACGTTGGTCTTCGACAACGCCAGGGAGTGGTCGATGGGATCCTCATCCTCGTCGACCATCGCCGACAAAAAGAATTCTAGCGGGGGAGACGACGTCAAGGAGTTGTTCTTCGTACAGTTCTGTGCGGATCTTGACCGCTCTCCTTTGGCTTCATCTTCATCCGCAACGACCGCAAGATCTACTCCAAGTCCACATAGGTTGCGCCGTCCTCCCGCCAACGCGTCTATTTTATGGGTACCGAAGTCCTCGACTCCGTTCGGCGACGGTAATATACGAAAGCAATGGCGGGCTCCAATAGTAGACTCATCTACTTCATCTTCTCGTAGTCCTGCTGCAGGTTCTTGCTCTAGTGCTTGCAGCTCCCCTTCACCTTCGGCGCTTGTAGTTACTTCTCGCTCTACAGGAATAAATTCAGCATCAGCTCCGCCCACAGCCAGGACCGTTTTGAGAAACGCTTGCACGCCTTCGACACCATCGTAGAAGCCCAAATCCTCAGCCATCGCACGCAGACCCACCTCGCTCTGCAGCGTCTTCCAAGCAGCGTGCTGGCGTAGAAGTCGCCGTTCTTGCGCGCTTACAGGCGACGAACATGCAGGCGATACAACGCGACGTGTTCCACAACCACCCCCCAGTGCCTCAAGCAGACTCAGCAAAGCGTGTCAGCATCCTGGTCGAAAAAAAATGGTTCAGCCATCGAGGATCTTGGGCAGCTGACAGAAGTTGACAAATTCGTCCTACAACGTGTTGACCAAAAAAACCTTGTGGTCCTGCCTTGGCAGTACGCGATAACAAAATGTAGTGTATCAATCGATGTCTCATCAATGGCAAGTGAGTCGCGCAGCACTAGCAGTTTCAATCGTTCTCTTGTAAAAGTACACGACTCTGTGTCTGCATATCACACAGATGCTCCGAGCAGCCGCACACACGCGCAATTCAAATTAATAGTACAGATACATCAAAGTGCAGTACATTTTTCTTCCTGGGATAGCCAGGTAGCCGAAGACATGCGTTCTGTCTGCACAACAGCGGTCTTTCTGCTGTGTTCCACCGAATAAAGCGGATCATAGTCAGGTCTTTCTCCTGCAGCTACTTCTACACTTGGTTGCTCCGCGCACACCAGCAGCCCGGTTTCGTTTATCGTTTCGGAATACCGCTTCCAAAACTGCAAGAACAGGTCAGAAACGCTGTAAATCCGGTCTTCAAGACTTGTCGTGCTGTCGTGGCCCGCGTCCGGATTTGCACTGCCGGAACCGTCGATCGCGCCGGTGCCAGAGGAAGCGGAAGCCACCATGGCTCGAGGGTCATGATAACTGTGCTGCCCTTCTTCTCCCTCTCTCCCCGCGCCGCCCCGCGGCGAGGTCTCCTCACGGCCGCTCGTCTCTTCATCTGCTCCAGAGACGACCTGCACATACCAGCATGGCTGGGGGTGCCAATCATGGTGATCCTCCTGTTGTGCTGCCGCATCTACGTCCTGGACGATGGTGGAGGGCTCGGCCGTCCTCTTGTTCACCGGTGCGTCTGTAGCTGCATCTGCTGGCTCCCGGCCTAGGGGATGAGATCGCGATCCGGCACGCTGCTCGGGTCGTTCCTATGCATTGCAAAAGTATCTTCGTACTACGTAGTAGAAATCGCATTACAAATTCTTTTCAGAACAGAAATGGAGTCTGTCATGCTAAAAAAGATAAAAGACATGCATCTTTCGTCCATGTCTGCGATTATTTTTACTACGAGTACGATACTTTTCCCGATCATAGTTCCTCGTCGTCCTCGTCCGCCAGCAGGAAGACCACACGAAGCCTTTTCGTGTTCGTATGCGTTGCAAATATGTGTCGTGCCACACTGCAGGAGCAAATGGCGAATTTCTAATGCGGAATAGACGTTAAGAAGCTGTTGCGAAATCTCTGAGGTTTCTGCATGCAGCATTCCAGTCCTCCAACTTTATGTTTCACCAAAATCTTCCTCATGACGGGGGCATCTTCCCTTGCTGCTCTCTATCTTCCAGACCCAGACATATTTGCACTCGATATCGTGCTGTCATGCGACATTCGTTTTCCCACGAGCACCAGCAGCAGCTTGCTCAGATTTATAAAATGAGATTTTCAACAAGCTAGTACAGCGCATTTTCAATTTTCATAAAAGATGAAAGCCCGGAGGACCACGAAGGAGGAAAAGGTAAGTAAAACCGGCGTGATGCTGTCTTCGTGTCACGATCATATTGTTGTGTTCGTTCTTCACTTGTTTTACTGCGAGTAAAACTACAAATGTTGAGGACGAGGGCCACTGACTTGGTGCGTCTGGTAGTGGTCCGCTGACTTTCTCGTTATTACTTCTTGTACACATACTCATGAACGAGCAGCGAAGTGCTCGATAATTGCTACGGACGAAATGCCTCCTCTTGCCGTCGTTTCGGGTCCTTGAGGGAGCGACTTGCTTATTTGTGTGCGAGTTCTTGCTTGATTTTATTTTTTGGCATTTGCATCATGTCGATCTCGCCGCATGGGTACTTTAAAGTCCTAATCTAGCTCTTCAGCAACGTAAGGCCAACGACGACCATCAGTGCCACCAGGGAGGTAGTAGTAAGTAGACACTTGCTTCGCCCAAAAACCAATATCCAGTGCATAATTATCGCTCGTGTCGTACGAATGGCATAGATTTGCTTTCTTACCTGGCTGCGGCTATGTATGACATTGACACTTTCGTTTCCCCATGCAAAATGAATAGTGCCGGTACTTATGATGTACGCCGGTAGTTCAGCAATGCAGATCATGCGACAAGAAGCACTTCAATCCTAGCAGAGCTCCGGAGACAGTTACAGTAAACGGGATTTTTGAAGCAGATTTGGAGTTCTGTTTGCAAACCGAATGTAGTAATTGCAAGACGAAGATGCCATAATTTTGCGCCCGCGTCATGCTGCAGCCACAGTTCCTGTCGCGTCGTGTCATCACAGCTCCGACACGAGGAAAATTCTCACACAGGAGAAATATCCGGCGAAAAAAGTGTTTCACGGTCAACGAATGCAGAAGGTGCAACACAGAAGTGCTCGTCTTTCGACATATGCAAAAGAATGCTGGAGCTAAGGCTGTGTCTCCGTTTTTTTATTCCCTCAGGGAGGCTGCATGACAAATTTTCTTGTTAGGCTGACATGCAGATCATCAAAAATGTGTAGTTGCAAACCTCGCAATTAACTCGCTACAGTGAAAGTGATACACTTTTTTCGCACGATAATATTCACTGCGGATGAAATGTAGTAAATGATCTGTCATCATCTTCGTCGCTAGTGCGCGCACAGCAGACTATCTATAGATGATCACCATGCGTTTCATTTTGTTTTTCTTGTCTTATCTCACTGTTGTAGTGAGTTCGGACTTCGCGCTTTTGTCGTGACTTCGCATTGTGGCACCTGTGTTTAATTATCAAAGCATGGACCCAGGTTTGGTCTTCGTCTTCGATGAATAAGCGGAGAAACATGTGAATTATACAAGTTGAGTGTTATGTTTGCCCGCTATTGAAGCGGTAACTTGAAGATGACATGGATCATTTTTGTTGAGAAAAAACATACCTACAGATACAAGAAACACGCATGACATCACAATGATTTTGATCTTCTAGGAAGATGATGAATCCGAATTACTTTCCTGCAGTAACGATATAGAAAAAGAATACGAATTGTTATATTTTTCGTATAAAGTTAGAATTTGATCAAAGGTAAAAACTGTGCCTTTGTTTTTGATCCCTCAGCGGTGGTTTTCACCGATAAAGAAGCAAGCTGTGACTGTGTTGAATGATATTACGCAATTTATACCAGGTCTTCTAGGAAAAAAATCTATATCTGTTCGCGGTAGCTGTACTATATCAATGCGAAACGGAAACGAAGCATGATGATCTTCTTGTTCTTGGATTCTTTCTTCAAAGTGCAACTTTTGGATTTGGTCTGATGCTCATGTCATAAAAGAGTAAATACTTGAGCGCTTTGATTTTTGCTAGGAGTGAAAAAAATCGGTCTACTTGGTCATTCGATTGTATCTTCTGTTATCGGTTTTTTTTTGCTAAGTAGCTCTAAACAAGAAATTTGGTGCTAAAAATCAAACCTAAATCTAGTTTCAATTTCATCTGTTGAATAAGGTTAAAAACAGCAGGAGGCTCCCGTGAATTTTTATCTGGATCTTTTGTTCTGATATCCGCATGATAAACCACGACGGAAAGAGCGAAGCATTTTCTAGGTCTTGTCTCCCCTGAGTTTCATCATGATGTATCTCTAACTTTTTAAATTTTTTTGCCTTCATTGCCAAACTGCAAGCAGCGGCCGTGGGCTTGCAGCATGATGCCAGCACATCCTTATAAACGACAAGGGAAAATAAATGCATGAATGAGCATCTTATATGGAAGTCAAATTTTGATGTGCTGCAAGAGATTTAGTCTTCGCGTGTGTTCGTCATGGCTTTTCGTAATGGGATAATTCTCCTCCACACTCGTTCTCCTACGTCACTTCCAACCGTCGCAGTCTCAGCGCAGTCCCGCTCTCGGCCCCCCGCCCGCGGCCATCTGCAGTTGCGCCTGTTGTGCATTGCAAATATGTCTGGCTCTGGAACTATCATGCTGTGCCTTCTGATGCCGAGCGTCGAATGGACAGGACAAAGTAGATCTGTCTTGCATATTTGTCAGCAACTAAACAGTGTGCGTCTGCGTGTTTTCTGTCTCGACGAGAAGGGCACTATTTCTCATGCAGGTTCGGCATCAAGAAGCCTGCTCGTCCGCGGTTCTTGTCATCTTCCTCCGCGTGCATTCCTTTCCAGAGCAACGAACTTCTTGTTGCAGGTTCAACAACTGCATGATATATCATGGCTGCGGATGGCTCGGAGACCCAGACCTATTTTATTGCAAAGGATAACTGTAGGTGCTTGGCCATAGTTTGCAGCACCTTGTTCTCCTTCTGCAGTTTTCGTGCCGCTCGTGCTTGCTGGACCTGCTCATTGACTGCCCGCGGGTTCTTGTAAGCCGGCGGCTGCTGCAGCTGCCCACTGGACGTCGACGCAGAATATGCAAGACAATAATGTGTAGTTGTAAGTCTGCAATGCAAAGTTACCGACTTACCGACACGGTTACATTTGTCATGCTGGAGTCCTCTTTGTCTTTTCGAATGTAATTTCACGCCCCAAAAACTGCGAATGGCATGCTTCGAGTGTAATGCAGCGCAAATTTGTCAAGCTGTCTCCTAAAAAGACGCCTGCACCACTACACAAACACAGTTTTTTTCTTGGATAAAGAGTGTGAGCTTTCTTCAGTCCTTGCTTTCGCTTGGTCTTGCGTCGCTGTATTTTTTCTTGCCTCCCCGCCAGTTTTCGTTTCTACCGCTTCTTTATCAACTGCAAATATGTGTGGGTTTGGAAACATGTGATGCTCAAGTGCAGATGAGTGAAATATAATACTTCCGAATGCGGCAAAGCATGACAAGTTTGCAGAACACTTTCTCATGCGCAGTCCGCATAAGAGCCTGGGCCTGCGCTTCATTTGTATAAACAAAAAAGGGTATCTTTTTGTTGACCATGCCATAAATTTTTCCACAACTTTTTCTACATACAGGAGTCCGAGTGTAGGACTAGCATATTCATCACAGCCTCCGTCTTTCCTGACCCAGAGATGTTTGCAGTAGATATTCTTGGAGATACTGCCGGCCCGCTGCTGACGCCTTAACGTTCATCAAGTGCAGCTCTTTTTCCGCCTGTGCCTTTTCTGCTGGAATTCTTGGCCTTGATGCACTCGCGGAGGTCGGAGAGGTGGGCTCTTCGTTGGGAGTAGAAGTCTCAAGACCTCCCCCACTACCTCCCGCCGCAGCCGAAGACGAAGCTTCTTCCTCTACCTGCTCGACCTCGTTACTGCCTTTCACCATTAGTGAGTTCATTTTATGGTCCTCCTCCGCCCTCTTCTGCTCCTTTTGCTCCTGTATCCTGTGCAAAAGTATCGTACTCGAACTCGTATTGCAATCATGCATTACAAATCCCTTTGCTAAGGTAAATCCGCATATAGAAATTTCATTTTTCATGCTCAAAATTTGTAATGCATTTATACGAGTACGATACTTTTGCACAGCATATCCTGCTCGGCCGTCTTTTCCAGCAGCTGTATCTTTTCGTTCAGCAGCACGATTTTCTCGGGCTTTTGATGGTTCTCGTCGTTCTTCTTGTCTCCAGTCGCGTCGCCTTTTGATGTTCCGGCCTCGTCTGTATCAGAAGGAAAAAACCCCCCTCCCCATATCAAAGCGAAACTTCTGATGCTGGATTTGGGTACTTTGTATTGCAGGAAAGCACTGCGGTCAGATCCCCAAGCTAGGGAGGGGCGTACGCGTCTAGTTGTTCAGCATGGCAAATGGCTCCCCTTTAGGCCCAACAGCATGGCAAATCGCTTCCATAATGGGGCGGAAGCTTCTGGCTCTGCCCTTGTCTTCTTGCAAAACAAATGCGATTTGTGATCTCAAATCAGCAACGCAAATTTTCGGAAACATGCCTTTTCAATATGGGGAGGGGGGATTTTTCCTCTCAATAGTCTGGCTTTGTTCCTTTTTCCCGAGCCCGCTGAATGTGATCTTGATGCCTTTGTTCCAGCCTCCGAATTTCACTGTTCATCGTCGCTAGTTCTTTCGAATTTGGCACCGTCTGGCTTTTCTTGGTCGTAACGACGATCTGCTGGGCGTGCCTGAATCTCTTTCGTCCCGCAGAAACAACTACTGCGTTTGCGGCAGTAGAGCTTGCTTCCTCCTGCTCAGTCTGCCTTTTTTTCTGCTCGTCCCCTTCTTGCACCGCCGCGGAAAACGCGATGTTCTCTTCGTGTGCTTTTTCAAATACGCGCTCAGCAGGTTCATCTGTTCCACTGTGTGCTGCTGTCACCGGGACACCATCTTGTGGCCTCGTAGGTTGCTTTTGCTCGGTTTCCATATTGATGCTGCTGACCCTAGCAGTTTCCACATTCCTTCGGGATGGAAATAACGCTTGGTCGCTTGATGGCTGCCCGGGGGCTGCTCCCCGCGGCTCCAGTGGTGTTGCAGCCGCTGCCTCGTGGTCCGGACCACTGGTCGTAGTTCCAGCGGCCACCAGTGCGTCTTTGATTTTCCTCGCTTCTGTTTCGTCGACTACAACAACGTCATCCGCTTTCGGTGTATTTCTTTTTCCCTGGTCGTCCTCGTGGGCTTCCAACACTACTCTCCGCCCAGTTTCCGTGAAAACTGGATTCGGCGACGAGCTGGACATGGGAGGAGTAGGTCCTACTTGCGAAGGAGTAGCGGATAAGGCTGCCTCCGAGGAAGAGGAGGCCTTCTTTTGATTTCCGCCGAGCGTGACCGTCTTGTCCGGAAAAGGACCACCAGCATCATCATTCTCCCTGTGATCTGCAGACGAAGGCCCAGCCATTGCATCCTCGTCCGGTTGTAAAAACGTCGCCGCGGAGGCTGATTCGCCGTCGGCTGGTGTAGCTGCGGACAGGTCCTCTGCATGGATGACGTGTCCAGCCTTGGAACTGGCCGCTTTGGAGGTACTAGCCGGAGTGTACAAGCTGCTCGTAGAAAGCGGCTTTATCGTACTAGGTGCACTACCGGTTGCAGGAAGTAGGTTATAAGAGTGCACAACTCCACCTCCCGCTCATTTGTGTTGCATAAAAAGCAACGCAAGCGCTGGCAAAGATGCAGCTTTCGCATGGCAAATTGTTCCTAGAGGATTGCATTGCTGTTTTGGATTCCGGAGTCTGTCATGCAAACAGTGCAAACAACAACAAGCAAATAAGGGTGAGTCTGGCATTTTGCATGACAAATGAGGGGAAGGGGGAAATGTGCACTTTCATACAGGTCATCTCCTCCTGCCGGCAGAGCGTCGTCGTAGCCAATGCCAAGCTGCTCTTCCGCAGCCTCATCCAGCATGTCGAGCGAATCAATCACGTCAGGGTCGTCAGCGGATTTCTGCTCAATCTTCTTTGGTATTTTCGACGCACTAGTTCTGTCAACATCGTCGACAGTGTCGGCAGCCTTGCTTTTGTTCTCGTCTCCCTCATCCGCTTTGAGTGCGTCTGGCTTGTTATTTGCAGCGCCAGCACTAAGAGCACCATCATGCTCTTGCTGGTCGCGCGCATTCATCTTCTTTGCGGTGGTATCAGAATGCTGCGATGAAGCTGCAAGAGCTTCTCCCTGTGCTCCTGCTTCCGTAGAGTGTTTAATGTTGCCACGCTTATCGGAGGCCGCACGACCTTCGTCGAAGTTACTGATTTTCACGGCAAGCGACACTGTAGTCGGTTCGTCTTTATTTTCCTGCGTCGCTCCGCTTCCGTCGGGGGCCTTGGAATCAAGTGCTTCTTTTTTGCTTCTTGTCGCATCCGCTGCGGCGGTCGTGCCTTGTACTTCTTGATTCGAAAGCAACTCTTTCTTCACTTCTTGCAAGTTAGTGGTTGCACTCGTAGTCGCTCCTCCGCCGCCAGCTGGTACGACTACCTTTCCCGTTGTTCCTTCGCCGGTGGCTTTGCTTTTCGCGTCCCCACCGCCCGGAGGCTCGAAGTCTTCGAACACAGCGGCCTCTAACTCGGACAAGTTCGTGATGGGCGCGCCGGCGCCAATCACCTGCTGCGGTGGGCTGTAGGTGATGCCCCCGCCGCCGCCGCCGCCCGTTCCCCGCAAAATCGCGTCGATCAACGACTGCAGAAACCGCTTCAGCTGGTTTTCGTTCAACGGCCCCACAGCGGACTCTAGCATCTTCATCACCGACATGAAGGGTCGCAGCTGCTGCATCAGCTGCCGCAGCACCTCGACCGTGAAGCTGTTTGCGCCGCCCGCACCGCCCATGTTTTTCAAGGCGGCAGCCAAACGCTCGACGGCGCCCTGTGTCGCCGCGATCTGCTGTTCGTTAGACGCTGTGGCGTCTTATCATGTGTAAAAACGTCCCCATCCTGTAGCCAAGTTGGCAACTCTGCAACACAAGCCCTGAAGTTTTGGAAGCCACACATGAAAAGTTTTATTGTAGTGCAAGCAGGTTAGTAAGGAAATCCGCATCAGCCATGATCTCCTTATCCTGTTTGTACCAGTACAAAGGCCAAAACACGACCGCAAATGCGTCTCTTGTCCGAGATGCGCAGTGCAAGCGTTCGCGTAAGTGTAAATGCAATCGCAAATCCGCATGACTACAACTCTGGAGTGGGAGCATTTTTGCTCAGGATACATCTAGGACCTGCTTCACTGCTGTCGGCGCCGCCATCGCGGCCCCCGCCGGAAGCTTGCCGCCGCTCGCCATGGCCGCTTGGGCGGATCCGATGTCCTGCGTCTGCCGCAACAACTCCATAACGGCACGAATCAAAGTCCGGGTGGCGTATGCAATGCAAAAGCATCGTACTAGTATAAATCGCATGACAAATTCCCTCAGCATGAAAAATGGAATTTGTAAATGCGGATTTACCTTAACAAGTAAATTTGTAATGCATGATTGCGATAACTCCGAGTACGATACTTTTGCACAGGATATGGCGTTCAGCTGGACCACTTCATGCGGTTGGAGATTCCCCTGCGCCGGGGGATTTTGCGGCGCTGCAGCTTTTATGCATTGCAAAAGTATCGTACTAGAACTAGTATAAATTTCATTACAAATTTTAGCACGAACAAGAGGAGTGGAATTTGTAGTGCTGTTTTACCTCAGGAAGACAATTTGTCATGCATATTTGCAATTAGTTTTAGGACGAGTACGATACACTCGCACAGGATAGCTTTTGCGGCTTGCTTGTTCGCCAGGGCATTCATGTTCGCGACGGTGGACGTCAGTGCATTGATCGCCCCGAGCAAGGCGGGGTCTGTGGTATATCAAAGGGAAAAATCCCCCCTCCCCATATCGAAAATGAAATTTGTGATGCTGTATTTGAATTTGAGTGCACAAGTCGCCTTGTAATGCTAGAAGGCCAAGAGACGCAGCTGTGGCCTCGTTTGCAGGCAATTTGTCATGCTGTTTCCCACTTCCAGCTTCCCCCTGTCATGCTGAAGATGCAAGGCTTTCCCACGCCAACCCGCACTACAGTCCGCACCTTTTCCCTTCTAGCACGACAAAGCTGATTTGTGACCACAAATCTGCATCACAAATTTCTAGTTTGAGTATGGGATGGGGGCATTTTTCATTGTAATATGGTAGCCGCGGCCTTCGCAAGCGGCCCACCTCCACCGCCTTTCTTGGTCTTCGTAGAGGTCGACGTGCTACTGTCGTTGTGGTTGTCCTGATCATTGTCCTGATCATTGTCCTGGTCGTTGTCTTGATCGTTGTCTTGGCTGTTGTCTGTGTCCTGGTCATTGATCGTTGGCTTGGAAGTGGATCCACCAGACTCGGCTCATCCTGTGCAAAAGTATCGTGCTCGTAGTAATCGCAATTATGCATCACAAATCTTTTTCCTAAGGTAAATCCGCAACACAAATTTGATTTCTCACGCTGAGGAAACTTGTAATGCATTTATACGAGTACGATAGTTTTGCAATTCATACTGCTTTCGTTCCGTTGATTTTTGCCCCCTGCACTGTGATTACGGGATTTACGTTCACCGTCGTGCCATTCTGCGGGAAGGTATCACAGAAAAAAGCGCTTCACGTTAACGGAATTTGTGATGCAGTAATGCATCGGAAAAGGTGCCCAAAATTATCTGTCTTGCATAGAATGCATGGAAGAAGGCAAAATTTCTACCGCACGAGATCTTCTGCTGTGAAAATAACCGTGAACGTAGATGCACTTTTTTGTTTGTTAGAAGGGATAGTACCCGAACGGAAACTGACTGGCCACGAGGGCACCCGCCGCCTGGCCAGCTTGGATCCCGCCCGCTGCGCCCGCGAGCGCGCCGGCAGCACCGCTATCCAGGAAAAACACCCATCCCCATCCATTTTTTGCATGACAAATAGTGGATTTTATGCATGTTTTGCATCACAAATTGGATGGGGATGGGTGTTTTTTCCTGGATAACCGCCGACGGCGTTCGACAGTCCGCTGATCGCAGCGGCCTTGCCCGTATCAAATGTAAAAGTGTCTGGGTCTGGAAGAGTCATGCTGTTTTTGCATGACACAGAAGGTCTGGCATGGAAGCTCTAGCATCACAGGTTTCGAGAAGCTTCCGCAATGCCGAATCCGCATGACAAGTCCCCTATTTTGCTGACAGAAAGTGGGCAGCTTTTGCTGCGTATGCATGAGAGACATTTCTGTGTTCTGAAATACGCATTACAAGTTGCATTCTTCCAGATCCAGACATTTTTGCATTTGATAGCCCGCGGCGGTTTGAGCCCCGCTTGCCGCTGCAGCTGCCTTCGCCGCACTCCCTGCGGCCTGCTGGGCAGCCGAGGTGGCCGCCCCGGTCACGCCCGCTTTCGCCTCCAGGCGGGCACGCAGCGCCTCGATCTTGGCGGCTAGCATGTCTCCGATCATCTTCGCGTTCGCACCGCCCGAGGGCGCGGGGGTCACAATTGGTGGCGGAGGAGGAGCTGGCGGGGGCAGTTGGGCGCCGCCGTTGTCCACTTTGATGTCGATGGGCTGGCTTTTGCCCTGCGCGGCCGCCGCCGTCGCCGCGGCGTCCTTCATGCGCTGCACGTCGGCCACCATCGCCTTCGCCCAGGACGTATGCATTGCAAATATACCTAGGGCTCGAAAGCATTGGATTTGTGATGGTAAATTTGCATCATATTGCCAAGACTTGTACTTCATCATGAGCAGCAAAGTTCGTACGCAGATTTTTGCCGCCCGGAGAGGGCATTTCTCATTCAGGGCACATAGGCATGAGTAAGACTTCGTGAAGATGAAAGCTGTGACTCTAGTAGAGTATGCATCACTGGCATGACCGCGGATCCTGTACAATGCGCATGACAAACTTCCCAGCCAACCTGCTTCCAGACAAAGACATAATATTTGCATTTGATAGGACGGCACCTTCTCCTCCTCCTCGTCCCCGTTGACGGACAGGTCGCCGCCCCCGCTGTTCTTCTCGTTCTGCTTCCCCTCCGCGTTGCCGCCAGAGCTGGACATGCCGCCCGGACCGGTGTAGTGGTAGTTGGTAATCTGCTGAATGGTGCCCGCGGCGCCGTAGGTTGGACTGTCTGCGTACGAACTGTCCACGGCCGGGTCGAGTTCGTCCTGCGGCGGGTAGGGGGGAAACACCAGCGTGTTCGTTGGCGTCGCGCCCGGCGCCACCACACCCTGCACCTGCTGCCCGTATGCAGTGCAAAAGCATCGTATTCGTATTGCAATCATGCATTACAAATCTTTTTGTTAACTCAAATCCGCATTACAAATTGCATTTCTCATGCTGAGAAAATTTATTGTATATGCATTTATACGAGTGCCATACTTTTGCAATCCATAGCCCGGTCACGGGGTCAATGTAGGGAGCAGGAACAACATTTTGCGCCCCCGGGGCCCCCGCAGTCGTCGTGTACATCGGACGGCCGGTATCCACAGGAAATTTCCTGTACGCAGACAAATGCGATTTCTGCATGACAAAGCTTGCCTTCCCCTTCGATGATCCTAGCTAGCATGACAATTCGAGGCATGCACTAAGTTCGCGAAATTTGTGATGCAGTTTGTCTTTGTGCATGTACGTCGGTACTTACATTCAAATTTCCTGTGGATAGCCGGTGTAGGGATCCAAAACGGTGATGGTCGGCGAGGGTGCCGGTGCGGGCGGCGGTGGCGGCGGTGGCGGCGGCGGCGCGGGTGCGGGCGCGGGGGGCGGCGGCTTCAACGGTGGCAGTAGGATGATCGGATCTGGACCACCTCCGCCGGAATTCTTCTTGTTTGTTCCGCCGACAGCGCCATTTTCGCCTCCAGTTACCTTGAAGGTCGCAGTTGTAGTACTGCTACTCGCACCTCCCTGCCCCTGGGTCGCCGGTCCCGGGAAGGAGCGAAAGGGGTTGGCGACGCGAATGTGCGTCAAGCCGGAACGGAGCAGGTTGGCGGCCAGAAGTTGCAGAAAATAGTCCATGTCGTTATCGGAAAGTCCGGTCCACGGCCATGCCTCCTCGAAGGTCTTCAACTGGGTTTATTCTGTGCAAAAGTATCGTACTCGTACTGATCCTCACAAGGAAGAATGCAATACAAATCGTCGTCCCGAGCTAAATCGACATGACAAGTACCAAATCTCATGCTCAGCCCATTTGTACTATTGCACTTGCTACGACCTCCACTTCTAGAACGATACTTCACTTTTGCAAGGCATAGAGTGTTCGCGACGTTGATGTCCAGTCTTGCGGCCACCGTGATGGTGAGAACCTGCGCGGCAGCCACATCCTGGTAGGACTGCACGGCCAGGTTCAGGCCGGCCTGTACGACTTGTGCCGGCACCTTCGAAGAACCAGCAGGGCCGCTCTGTTCTTCCTCCTGTCGACCAGTTTCCGTGAGAGAAACGGAATTTGAATTGCCATGATCCGCAGAGCTCTTGCCGGCATGAGCAGAAGAGGAGGCCGTCGCGGCCGGCTCCTTTGGTTGCGCAGTAGAAGTGCTCGTCTGGTGCAGCTCTTGTTGCGTGGATACGGCAGTTTGCGATGCGTCCTGCGATCCACCTCCCGCCAGCTGCGCCGTATTCTGAGGCTGAAACTCCTGCATAGGCGTTACGCCTGCTGCAGGGGTCTGTTGATCCATCGGCGCTATGAAGGATTGCTGCGGCTGGGCATTGTACAGAAACGTCGGCACGCTGGCAGTCACGGCGGGTGCTGTCGCACCGGCGGCCGTTCCAGGGCCAGCAGGTAAGTTTGACGGCGGCGGCTGCTGTTGCTGCTGCTGTTGCTGCTGCTGCTGCTGCGCTGGTCCAGGGGTGTAGTACTGAGGCCCGTTTTCCTGATACAACACGGGGCCACCAGCCAGGTACTGCTGCTGTTGCGTATCCTGCGGCTGTCCACGAGGACCCTGCGGATAGTAGGGAGCCATCATCTACTATCCAGGAAAAAACACCCATCCCCATCCAATTTGTCATGCAAAACATGCATAAAGTCCACTATTTGTCATGTAAAAAATGGATGGGGATTGGTGTTTTTTCCTGGATATCTGCTGCGTGAGTCCTGGGTCTCCCTCCTGCTGGTAGGTTGCATACGGGTAGTTCTTCGTCGGGGAGTTGTAGTATCCAGTCTGGCCTCCCGCCTGCTGCTGCGGGCTAGTATACCCCACAACATTATTCTGTGGCGGTACAACTCCTTGTACATAATTGTACCCTGTCGCGGCCGCGGCAGCCGCAGCCTGTTGCGGAGGCATCTGCCTGGGGTTCGCACCTCCTGGCTGCACGACGACCAGTGGCTGGTTCCCCTCTTGCTGCAGCAGTATTCAAACGACGTCAGAATCACGCACGTGATTTGTGTACAGTAGATTTAATCTGCATGGTATGGTCAATTGGATGCTGCTCCTGTACACCACTTTCTAAAAGAAAACTGGTGTACAGGAGCATGCTTCGCTTCACCATACCATGCGGGAAAAATCTACTGTACAGAAACAAGTCGCGTGATTTCGGCGGTCTGAAAGCTAGAAGTTGAGCCCTGAAAAAATGTTTTTGCAGAACTCGCGAGCATTTTTTTCGCAAGAAAATGTCGCGGCTTTTTCTCGCTGGCGACGATCTCCGCGCCGGAGATCTCGCCGCGCGGGTTGTGAAGCCGATCAGCCCAAGTGAAAAACTGTTTCCGTGCGTGAACGCTACAAAAGGCCAAAACTAGCCATCGCATCGAGTTGGAAATTAGGGTTGCCAGCTTGCCCAAATGCATTAGCGGCTGCTTTCAAAAAGTCGGAAACCAAATCAAACACAGCCGCCCACTGACTAGTCTCTCACCTAAAACGCAACTGCCTAAGTTCATCAATCGGCCGGGCAGGCTCATTGTTGTATCCTCCTCGGTGTGTCTTCTGTCACATGTCCCCGCCCAGAAATACGCGCAATGCGGCGCAGGGTCGGCACACCTTGGCGCCCTTGTCCCGAAATTTAATAGCGATGCATGTTGTGCCGCGGTCGCTATGAGTCGAGGGGGCGACATGCGAAGGCTTTCCGGGAAGAATTTTAAAGACGCTAGCTGTTTAGAGAAAGCTACTGCAGCGCCGTGAGTCCGGATCTCACTAGCGATACCATTCCGGGTAGATATATTCACTCGGCAGCACCCAAAAAGGCAGCAATTTTTTTTTTTTCGAAGCCGCGTTTCTTTTCAATTTTGCATGACAAAAAGTGGTGATTTGTACGTGTACAGGAAATTTACTATGGATATGCCTGGGGTTCGCACCTCCTGGCTGCACGACGACCAGTGGCTGGTTCCCCTCTTGCTGCAGCACAACCGGATCCTGGCCCGGCTGCAGGAGCATCGGCTGCTCCATGTAGTTACCCTGGACGGTATGCAATACAAATTTCCCGTAGATGTACAAGATGCATCACAAATTTCGCAAATTTGGAGTGTAACACTTGTCATGCTAAACTAGGATCGAAGCCTAATTTTGTCATGCAGAGACGACATTTGTACGTGTACGGGAAAGTTACTGTGGATAGACGGCCGCGGGTTGCACAACTTGGAAGTAGGGTTGCTGCTTCGACGAGGAGCTGCCAGCTCGGGCTCGAGTTGATGTTGATCTGGTCGCCATCTTGTTCGCGGCCTTGCTACCGGTCCTCGTCGTGGCCTTGCTACCCAGTTTCTGTTGCAGCTTCTGGCTCATCAGCTGGCGCAACTTGCTCCCGGAGCCTGCGGCTGCCTTCGTGGAGGTGCTTCTTTTCAGTTCGCTTTTAGATGAAGCTTTGGCACGGTGCAGCGTCGAGTCCTGCTGGAGGAACACGGAGGTATGGAGGAGAAGTGAGTGACAGACTTCAGGATGTGCTGCCAACTGCAAGAAAAACTAATAGATACCGCTTGCTAGTACTATGGGGATTCTTCATGCTCCTCCACTGTGTTTCGTCCACGCAAATCAAAAAGCACACCCAAATAAGTAAATGACGAAACTCTATGCGATCTGGATCTGGAGTGAATCGCTATTATTTAACAAGGCCGGCTTTCTTGCATCACCATGTTCATCACAAGGAAAAAGATAAAGAGCTGCACACATCAGAAAGTTATTCTCCGCTTCATCAGCTGGCTTTCTTCTTGGAACTAGCAGTAGCCGGAAATAAGATCAGCGCTCACTTTCTTTCCGTAGTAGACCGAAGGCGGCGACGGGGTCGTGGTTGTGGTGGAAAGTGGCAGAACCTTTTTGAAGTGATCAGGGTAATTTGGCTATGGAAAGCGCACGAAAAAAAGAACATGTGCCAGCACGGCCCATGTGAACGCCGCGCAACATGATCATGACAACCTCATTCATTGAAAGCGCCCTCAGCTCATCTATAAATCATTTCGATTCTTCTCTACCTGCACGTCTGCCTTCGCAACTGCGCCCATTTCGATCGTCACTGACATTTTCATAGACAGAAAGTCCGCAACTATCCTGTGAAAAAACGTCCCCACCGCGTCGAGTCAATGTGGGTAGCATTTTCTTGCTACACGACAAAAAACAGCTTTCGGTTGTTGGGCACGACAAATCTTGTGTAGTTGTGTACCTGCGTCGCAAATTGCTCGCCTCATCCTGGTTCTAGCATGAGAAGCTGTCCGATACCATCAAAGAATGCTTCTAATGTGACTGCGCATGAGAAACATTTTCAGGCACTCAGATTTGCATGACAAATCTGGGCTATTTTTGTTCGACCAGAGATTCAAAAATGGGGACGCTTTTACTCAGTATAGCGACTGTTTGGCGTAGGGCGCGGACGAACAATGGGTCTGCGATCGCGGTGACAGGATATGTATGCATCGTAAATGTGACTGGTTCTGGAATAAAGATGTCACGCCAAAAATGTCTGCATGACAAGCTCGCTTTAGTAACAAGCAAAGAAGAAGCAAAAGAATTTCTTCTAGAGCGGTTCTGTAAAAGTTTGTAACGCGCATGCGCATCTGAAGTCCCGTCTTTGCATAACAAAAGATAAACGGCAGCGCCAGCGCTATAATTTTTCTGTATACTAATGTCATGCACTGCAGTACAGAAATAACGAGTATGCGAGGTCAGCATTTTTGCAAGTTTGCATCCATTCTTTTAGACCCAGATGTATCTCTTTGCAGTTGATAACACTGTAGGGGGATGTTGACCGCACGCGACTGAATTGTCACCGGGTAATCGGGTTCTGTGATACGAATACGATCTTCGTTCAGCATATTGCAATTATGTGAAAATGCGTCCTGTTTGCAGCACTGGTGGTCGTGGCATACATCGTAAATAATTTTCAGTATTTCTGTTCAAGCCCTCTTGAAGATGCTGATACTTACATGCAACGCAAGCGATTATTTTCGATACTAGAGAATACTTGGAAAAACCAAGAAAGACTTCTACTTCTACAACGACTCCACTACTAAAAAGCACATCCCTCAAGTCTGTACCGTCCTTGGGCAAATCCCCGCGCTTCACTTTCTTTTGCACCTCATCATCCTTGAGTAGTATCAACCTGAAAGGTGCAGCTAGTCAAATGTAACGGCTTTCTTGATAGGAGATCCTCGCAGAACAAGTGCGACAGATTTATTGTATTTGCCAATCGTGATTTGTGCGAAGGCAATACAAATTTGAACTCAGTTTCGTTTTTGCAACTGCGTGAATATCGCATGACAGATTTTCTTTCCTTGCACATCAACACCTTTTCCTGTGATAATAAGTCCGGCAAGCTGATTGATCGGCATGTCTTCGTTGGTGCGCTGAATTCCCTTCTGCATCATCTCTTGTGCTTTTTTCTTCCGCGCTTCTCCGGCACGGGTATGGAGGGCAAAGCCTAGTCCTAAGTTTCATTTTCACTTTGTTCCAGAAATTTCACACGACAGCACGTCTAATTGGAGTCCTGGGCATATTCTGTAAAACTGTTTTCCCAGTACGCAGAGACCGCAGGCGTGTGGCTATACATGACAATTGAGCTCCTGCAACGAGCCCTCCTGGCAGGACCGGGAGCTGCGCCACCCGCACCGAATATAACTCAGATAACTGGATTAAGAGGTGCAAAGCGTTTCGGTCTGAGCAAGTTTTTTCAAGTTCATTTGTAATTTACTTGAACAGGAGAAATTCGCCTCCCCTCCCATACCCGCCCTTGAGAATATTTGCGAGCGCTGCTATCGGCGACACTCCGGCAGCGCCACCCGGTGGGAGTTGGGCGCCGCCCGGGCCCTGGGCGGGTTGCTGCGTGTTTCCCGTGCCTTTGATCATGTTGGCTAGAGCTTGGATCGGGTCCGTTGGATCTCCTGTCACTGCAGGCGGTGGCGTCACGGCGTTCGGGTCCGGCGCGTTTAGCGCCGCCTGCTGCGACGTCGCCAGTTGGGCTTGCATGTTGTTGATCGTGTTTGCCTGATTCGCTGCGTCGTTGCCCGTATCCGGTGCAAAAGTATCGCAACCCTCCTAATTGCAGTTATGCGTGACAAGTTTTGATCTAACTTTCCACATTATCATGAATGGCAAAGTGGATAGTTTTCTAAAAAGATAATGACTTCGAGTAATGCAATTTAAATTTATACTTCTACTACGGTTTTACTACTTTTGCACAATGCATAGGCCGCTGCGTTTATGGTGGCGGCCGTGGGGTTACCCCCGTTTTTCAGTATCGATGCCAGCGCTTTTATCGGTTGTGTCAGCACGCTCGAGCTCGCAATTTTCGCGGCCAGCTGCGGGTTGAAACTGCTGCTTCCCGGGGTCTGCAACCCACCCAGCGTCTGCTTCATATTCTCCTCCGTCGCCAATTGCGCTTGCAGTTGCGTGTTGCGCTGCAGCTGCTTCTGACTCGCTTCGTCCTCGGATTTTTCCAGGGTCTCTGCTTGCTGCGCAGTTTCCTTCTGCTTCGATTCGGCGAGGCCCTTCAGTTTTGTGCCCTTTTCGAGCTCCGATTTCTTCAAAGTTTCAAGAGTCCGCGACAGCTGCTTCGTCTGCTTTTCCTGCAGCTGCTTCTGCAAGATCTCCGCCTTGTAGGCCGCCCGAGCAGCGATGGTGTAGTTGGCAGCGGATTCTTTCACGCGTTTTTCTTATGGCGTTCTCAAATGTTACATTCTCAACTGTTACACGACTTTGTAATGCAAGAAGGGCAATAGTGAAAGGAGGAAGATTGCGCCTTTTGCATTACAGATTTGGGAAGGATTACAGTGCTATTTAGCCCTCCGCAGATTTGTCATGCGAAGCAGCTTGATCGTGAGGATGATAGTGGTGCTTTTGCATGACAAATCCATGTAACAGTTGAGAATGTAACAGTTGAGAACGCCATATTTCTTCTTTCACGGTTATCTCCAGTTGCCGCTGCTTATTGGGTATCAAGTGTAAAAGTGTCTGGGTCTGGAAATTTGTGATGCTGTGTGGCATATCATGAGGAGGCCACAATTGCTGGATCAGCATGACAAGTTCCTGAGCTTCTAGGTGCTGCCTATTCTGCATGACAAACTACGTTTCTGCATGACAGAAAAGTGGGACTCTTTGGTAATGTGCATGACAGATTTAAGAGTCATGCCAGACAAGCATGACAAACTTGCATTTTTCCAGACCCAGACATTTTTACATTTGATATTCGGTTTGCCCGTGATCATCGACGCCATATCCTTTACCCACCGCGAAGCGTATCGCACAGAAAAAAACTAAGCAGGTCACTCGACAATCGATTCGCCAGAAAAAAACAAGCCACACGCAAAAAAGAATGCCAACATGGGAAAGCACACAGTCAGAACATCCTGCTGCTTAGAGTATGCAACGCAACAAGGTCGATGTAGCTTTTGCGATCGTGTTGTTTACTCTTCCATTACAAACTCATATTTTGCGTCGAAATGCTATCGTTTCTTTTCTCCGGGATCATAAAACTGCGCCCTCTTTCTCTTTTTTGTCCATTTCCGCCTTTTTCAGCGTCTTGTCGTCGACCAGCCCCTGCGCATGTTTCTTCATCATGTCGGCGAGAATCGAGATTGCGCGCTTTGCGGACTGTATCGCAAGAAAAAACTGTTTCGCTGTAAACTTGTAATGCAGAAAATGTATACTCAGAAGTGTTTGTCTTGCGACACATGCAAGACAGTCGATTTGTAGCTGTGTTTTCCCTTAGGAACCTCGCATGGCAAGTTTTCTCTGTCATGTAGAACAAACTTGGTAGAACGAAGTTGTGATGCAAAACTTGCAAAATCCTTACAGTGAAACACTTTTTTCGTACGATAGACTGCTTCGCCTTGGACTGCTTTTTTCGCTTTACCTCCAAGTCGGTCTTTTCCTTATCTTCCGCGGTAGTTTTCTCCTGAAGCTCTGACGATTGATAGATTTTTACGATTGATTGTACTTCTCGTGATGATTTTGTTCCTTCTCTTGATACTGCGTTTTTTTCAATTTCAATGAACCACGAGGAATTTTTCTTCCTGCGGAAGATCGTCTACTCGGAAATATGGTAAAAGCGGCACGATCACAGCTCGCTGCTTTGGATTCGAACAGGAGTAGAACACCAAGTTGTACTTATCTTGTTTGAGCTTCAGCTTTGCTTTCACCTTCACATGTTGAGCTTCGTGCTGTTTCACACCACTCGTCTCACTTCCATGATCTATCATAAAGATTAGTATTGAGAAAGTAGTGCAGTGACGCTATATATACAACTCAATTATACCTAGTAGGACTTTTCGGTTTTCTTCTTTCTTCTCTGCCTCCACCTGTTGCGCCATCGAGGCGTTCGCGGATACTGCGGAAATATCAGAGCGAAAAGCACCAGCAATCATAGCGGTGATTTGTAGTCAAGCTGAGGGCTGACTTAGTGGATCATGATCGTCTCGTCAGTAGTACAACTCTGCTTATCATTATTACGCAAGATCAAGATGGTCGTTGCAGTGCCCACTGCGAATGGATCGGTGGTTTCTTGGTTCTGTTTCAGAAGATATTTCTATGTATACAGAGTACTCACTTCCATGCGCGTTTCGTTAACAAAACTTGCAAAACGAAATGCTACTACATGCGCGACTCTGAATTTCAATTTTTGTTCCCGTATTTTCGGTCTGCATCTGCAACTGCATCACTCATTCTGATAAACTGTCGCTCGTTCTTGCTGTGATCGGGTGCTTTTCCTGGTCCGATAGGCCAGCTTTTCCCGGGTTTCCGCCTCCATCTGCTGCCAGTCCGCCATCTCCTTGAAATATTTCATCGCCAGACTGCTGCTGTGGTTGCGGTGCCAGGCAAGCCGGTAGCTGAAGCTTTTCCCGATATTGGTCAGCCGCTCCTGCACCTGTCTCCCGACCGCCTTGTCGCGTTGCTCCCTATCACTTGCTCAGCTGTTACAGTCTACATTGCAAAAGAATTTACAGAAATCTGTGACGCAAGAAAGGCATGACTTAGCCTAGGTGGTAGTCCGCCTACAGGATTGCGCATGACAAGTCTTGGAGCCCCAAATCGCGCTCAAATCCGGCGAGCTTTGTATTGCGAAAAGCGCAAGGCTATGCACGTGTCTCATGCTTCTCAATCTCATGCAAGACAAAATCCAGACTCTATTGGAACGTTTGAGATTGTAACGTTTGAGGAGGTCGTACTCCTCCGCGATCATTTTTGCGTGGTGGCTGTAGGTCATGTTCTGCCGCATCTGGTTATGGCAGAAAAAAACCGAGCAAGTGTAACTTTATTGTGTTGCAGTTGTTGACGGCGCAAAACGGAGGTTACTACACTTGTATCATCGTGCTGGAACAAATGCATCGTGGGCTAGTTTCGTAGTCGTACGTATTTTTGACTCTAATGTCCAGGAAACGACGCATGTGAAGACAGGTTTCTTTCTCATGCAAAAAAAGTCTGTGAAGATGCTGTTCCTAAAAATTCAAAAACGTCACACCAACCCGCCATTTTTCCTTTTATACTCGTCGATGGTGTTGTACTGCTCCTTGTTCAGCTCCTCTGTGCGCTTCATGGACAAGGTGATATGGAGTTCTCAAGCGTTACATTCTCAACTGTTACATGAATCTGTAATGCAAGACTACCTTAAGCCGCCACGTGATCAAGCTGCTTCGCATGACAAATCTCCGAGAGGCTGGGCAGCATCTAAATCTGTACCAAATCTGTGATGCGAAAGCAGCAAGCTTGTCCCTTTGACTGTTGCCATTCTTGCGTCACAAATCCATGTAACAGTTGAGAATGTAACGTTTGAGAACCCCATAGGTGATGTTTTGCTTGTATCCCTCTTCCGTGACCTTCATGCGCTCCTTGTCGTCCTCTTCTGCCTGTCATCAAATGCAAAAATGTCTGGGTCTGGAAGAGCACAACTTTGTCGTGGACATTTTCCATGATCCATGACTTCTGTGATGTATGCCATAGCATCACAGATTTTTTGAGCGCTTATCTATGCGCATCCAGCATGACAAATGCCCTCTCCGCGACCAGCATGACAGGTAGCCAAATTTGAATCCTCTTGCTGGTCAACATGCATGCGCATGCAATACAGCTTTTTTTGGCATCCAAATGCAGCATCACAAGTTTGGCTCTTCCAGACCCCGACATTTTTGCATTTGATACCTGCTTCATCTTCATTTCGGTGGTGTTTTGACTTTCCTTGTAGCCCGTCTCGGTGTCCTTCATCTTCGTCTTCTGGTCTTGCTCCGCTTGTTTCATCTTTGCCTTGGTCGCGGTCTCCTTGGCCTTCAGCTTCTGTTTGTTGTCTTCCTCTATGAATTGCACAAGTATTGCACTCGTACTAATCGCATTCATATATCTCTTTCTCAAGGCAAATACGCATTACACATTGCATTTCTCCTGCTGACTATGAAATTTGTCATGCTATTTTTGCTACTACTTAATACGATTATACTTATGCACAGGATCATATCCTCCGTCGTCTTCAGTTGATCCTTATCATCCACTTCCGCTTGATTCTTCCGTTTGATCGCGTCCCGAATACTTTGTTTATCCACCGACTCCTGCTGCTGCATGGATTTTTCCAGCGCAGCGACCGCTTGCTTCGACTGCGCTTCGGCGGTTTGCTTCTTTTGGATGGATTTCGCCAAGGTTTCCTTGTTCTTTTCTTCTTTTGTCTTCAGGTCGTTTTGCACACTCTTCGTGTCCTTCTCGTTGGTCTCTTCCTCCTTTTGGAGCTTCACCTGCACCACGCTCGTGGCTTTGCTGTTTTGTTCGGCGCGCTTTTTCATGTGCTATGGATTTTTGCAAATACAGCATCACACGCGTCGGAACTCTTGCAATCTTCCATCACAAATCTTCTCTGCAGCTCCCTAAACCAGGACAAGCAAGTGCCCGTGCCGCTCTGATATCTCGTTCTTGCGTAGAATTCTTTACAAGTTGCAGTGCAGTTATTCCTAGCAGTATGATACTTGTCTTGCGAAAATGCATATCTGCTCCTTGGTAGCGATCTCATCTAGCCGCGTCTGCACTTTCTGGTCGTTCTCGTTGGACCGCATTTGCGTCTTCTGCGTGCTTATGGATCGTAAAAATGTCTGGGTCTGGAAGAGTGCCAGGTTTGTCATGCATGTTTTGCATGATCCATGATGCCTGTCATGCATGACCTAGCATCACAGACTTTTAGAAGGCTTCCTGATGCCTATTCCGCATGAGAAATGCCCTCTCCGCGTAGCACAAACTGGACTCCTTTTGCTGGTCATGCAATACAGACTTTTTTGGAATCCAAAGACAGCATCACAAGGTCGAATCCTTCCAGACTGAGACTGACCCAGACATTTTTGCATTTCATAGTGCTCTCCATCATGCGCTGCTCCTTCAGCGTTTCTTCCTCCTGCTTCCGGGCTAAATTTGTCAAGGCCTTCATCTCCTGCGACTTCGCCGCGAGGTTTTCTGTTTGATATAATTGCGCGCGGTCAATAATATGAGTAGACAATGTTGATGATGGATGAAGCTCGTGGTCCCGGAATGAAAACATTGACAAAAAGACGCAAAAAGTCATTGCGATTCCTGTAAACAAGGGACAGGGAGTAGCATGACCAAGATTTTTCATCAAATCGAGTTAACAAGAAGTACAAAAGTCACTACGTTTGTTTTTCATCCATTCTTCTTTGGATTTTTCCTCGTGTGCCTTGGCCGCCATCGCTTTTACTTTCTCAAGCGCTGCTTTTTCCTCCAGTTTTATGCCCTGCTCAGCTGAAACAATCTCATCTTGAACCGACAAAAAAAATGTAGAGCACAATACGTAAATTTGTCTTGCATGGATTAAGGGGCACAAGCAGAAAAGTTTCTTTGCAGCTGCTTCCGTGTGCTTCAGCTGCGCACGACTAAATCGATGCGAAGGGGATAGCTGTCAATGCGGGCTCTTGGATGTCAAGGCGAAGAGATTTGCCATGCTACGCTCCATGGCAGTGTAGATGACAGGTCATCCTCGGCATTTCGTTTTCATCACAAAATCATGCTCCATGGGAGATGGTTCCAGCTGAGAATCACACCATAAGCTCTGCCCTTTGCTTTTTCAAGGCCTCGATCTCCGAATCGGCTTGCGTGTCGGTTTCCCCCTTTTTGTCCAAAATTTCTTTGACCTGCTTCATACGGTCGCTCTGCTTGTTCGTCACCTCCTTCTGCGTCATTTCAAGCTGCTTTTTCTGGTCGTCCTGCAATTTCTGTTGCACCTCCTGCTGCTGCTGCGTTTGCTTGTCCATTGCCTCCGCGCGCTGCTGCTTCTTGTTCAGCTGCTCCTGCTCGGTCTTGTGCTCCATCTCCTTTCGTTTCAGCACCTCTTTCACCGGTAACTTGCACACCAGCCCGTTCTGCAGGTGGCTCGCGAGCGACTTTTTTTTCGGCGGGATTCCGAGCCCGGCCGAGGTGGTGCTGTTTTGCGACACGCCTTGGTTATAGTACAGGATCTTATGCGTCTGACTCGGCGGAATTAACCACCCGCAGTCCGTATCCTCTGCAAAAATTGGATCGTACTCGTCGTAATTAAAATCGTATGCAATATTTTTGCATCGACAAATCTGGTTTCATCTGACCGAGCTCGGCATACCAAATAATTCCGCTTGTGGTCTTCATGCTCATGCTTGGCAAATTTACAGAAGTGCGAAAATTACAACTACAGCTAGTACTAGTAGCACGATACGGATTTTACAAGGCATAGCCCGGGGGAAAATTGTCCATCCGCACCACGCCCTCCCAATGCAGCGGCTCCCCGTTGATGAATTTCTGTTTCTCGCACTCCTCCTGGGAGAGCGAGGAAGACACCGTGCCGCAGACATCCAGCCCCTCGGGGCCGAAAAACACCACCTCGGTCGGCAAGGCCGCCACGGACTGGGAGTAAAAAATCCGATCGTACACGTCGCGCTCGTGCTGAGTACTATGGATTGCAAATATTTCTGCGTCCTGCAGGTTGGCTGACTCACCTCTGTCATGCAAATCTTGCATGACCTCCGATGTCTGTAATGCATGCTCTTTCAGGAGTAGAGGTTTTGCGAATGATTTCTGTTTCTCTACTTGCCTATTCTGCATTAGAAATGCCTTCTCCGGCAGCAGGAATCCGCGTAGTACCTTCTGCTGCGAAAGGAAAGCAATACAAATTTTGGTATGATCGAGAGTTGGCATCACAAATATTCCATTCTTTCCAGACCCAACCATATTTGCACTGCATAAATACCAAGGGGCTGCAAAAGAGACGTCGCGTTCGGAGTGGTCGACACCGTAGTCGTGCTTGTCGTCGTGCTCGTGGTGCTGGTTGTCGAGCTTGCTGTTTTTCCACTAGAGCTTTTCGACGTCGTTGCAGCCGTTGTAGTCGCGGAAGCGGTTGTTTGTGCCTGTCCTGACAGCTGCTGCGATTGCTGTGCGCCGCCGGTCCCAGCAGCAGAACCACCGGCATTTGACGTCGATCCCGGTCCACCTGTATTAGGGTTCGCCCCAGAGTAGGCGAGGGGTAAATTCTTGTTGTTTGCATTGCCCATCGCTGAAGGTGGAGCGCTACCAGGTCCGGCGCTCGCCGCTCCTGGACTACTTGAGGGGCTGCCAAAGTACTGCGGCTGGCCGGTCGTCGTCGTGGGGTTGCTTGCGGCGGCTCCGGTCGCCGTGGCCCCAGCTCCTCCGTTTCCTGCATTTATCGTAGTCGTCCCGGATTGTGAGTACGTGGTTCCTCCCTGACCTCCGGCAGCGGGAGATGCAGACAGCGTCCCCGAAGAACTGTACTGGTACTGCCCTGACGAAGGCGAAGCACCAGGTGCTCCAGCAACTGCGGCCGCATTTGGCCCAGCAGAATTGGCAGAGTTCGGAGCAGGATAATTCGCGGCCATGCTGTTCTGCATACTGCTTCCCGGCGTTGCTGGACCGCCAACACCGGCTCCGGTGCCAGCAGCAGCTCCCATGGAGTTCTGCATACCATAAGATCCTGGCTGCTGCTGCTGCTGTTGCGCCATCTGCGGGCTATTTTGGGTGTTGGCGCCCTGTTGCTGCTGTTGCGGCTGTCCCGCTGCTCCTCCTGCACTTGCCGCAGCAGTCACGACCTGTCCGGCGAACGCATTGGGCGCCAGTACCGTGGTAAACCCGACCCCGGTGGGCGTTTTCTGGGCAATCGTTGCGACGGGCACGGAGCCGAGTGCGACCGTCGCCTGTCCGTTCTGCCCGAGGTAGCTGTCTGTCGTCGTGGTCGACGTTGTGGTGCTGCTCGTGGTCGTGGTCGAGGTGGTGGTCGACGTCGATGTTGTCGTCGAGGTTGTGGTCGTAGTAGTTGTTGACGTGCTGGTAGACGTCGACGTGCTGTTTGAGCCAGCCGTGACATTGAACATCCCGCTAGACATCCCCAGTCCTCCACCCTCCCCCTCGTAGGTCTCAGCTTCCAATCCGAGCAGTCCTGGAGATAATGCCGCAGAGGAAGGAGCACTTGGTAGCTCTACGGCGGAAGGGACGCTACTAGAAGGCTGTTGATCTGCTTCAAAGCCACCCACTTCCGCCGGATCTTGCTCGTCTTTCGCTGCTGTTCGCTTCTTGTTTATTTCGGTCTGCTCTTGCGCTGCAGCAGTAGAAGTTTTCATCTCTGCTTTGCTCCTTTCCGAGGCTGCAGCAGTTCTACTTGTCCTTTCGCTTGATGTTTGTTCAACCGAAGTAGCGCCGCTAGCTTTCGCTTGGTTTTGAATGCTGAGCAAGTTCAAATTTTCATGTGGCTTCCTCCCACCACTCGACCACTGCTGCTGCAGCAGAGAGTAGGGGGGGTCGGGGCTGACATCGTCGGAGCTTTGCTGGTCGAAAGCGAGACTGCCGGCATCAATTGAAGACCCGCCAGTCGTCGTGGGCGAATAGCTCTCCTCGTCGAGCACGTTCTCAAAAAACTTGGCCCCGTATCCACTGCAAAAGTATCGCACTCGCATTGCTTTCATTGTGGATAGGCATGGCAAATCTATCTCCTTGTCCTTCTCGAGGTAAACCAGAATGACAAACTCCATTTTGCTGATTTTCCATACTGAGAAAATTTGTAAGAGTAACTAAAATCCTAATCCTAATCCAGTTTGTGCTCTACCAGTTACGATGCTTGTGCAATGAATACGCCAAAGTCCTCTGCCGCGTCGTCTTCCGGGTGTTGAAGAACGACGGCAAAAGAGCTCTGCAGCATCGTTGCGCCGGACAGGAGCAGGTAAAGCGACGAAATTGCTTTGATGCTTTTCCTCACTTTCTTGGCCTTCAGAAAATTTTTCACAATCGAATCCTTTACAACCGCGTAAGAATCTGCAGGTGGACAACCAGCAGAGGGTGGAGTCGTGGCAAGCTTTGCTTTGCTTCGCCGCTCCTTTACCTGGTGCTGCCGTGTGGAGGTCCTCGTTGTACTAGTGGATCTCTTCTTGCAGCAGCGAAGCTTACAGCTGGCCGTTGATGTTTTTGTCCATGTCCGCGAAAGAGCGCCATAATACTGCGGGTCGTGGATGTTCGGGCTTCTCTGGGAAGCTCTTTGCGCGATGTCCTCCTCGTTTCGCAGTTTCGCTTCTTGAGGTCTACTTCTGTAATCAAAAGCAAAGCCGCTTGGAGTTTTTACATTCATTTTCCATTTTTCCAGATAATCGTTGCCCGGCTTTAGTACGCTTGTTCGTGAACAAGAAGCTGCCGATGCGCGGACTGAAGCACCACTTTCGTCCTCCTCCTGTGCGTCGTCGTGCTGTCTCTTTTTTTGCATTTGCACTTTTGCGATGCACCCAGTTGATGGAAAGTAGAGTCGCTTTCGCTCCTTTCCTGTCTTTTTCATTCCGACGCCGCGGCGTCCTTGCAAGGTGGTTCCGACGTTGATGAAACAGCTCTTGCTTCTTGAACCGCGCGGGGTGTGCAATACGCCTCCGATTTTTCCGGGATAAGGTTTCTTGGGAAGAGCGTCGGGCTCCACGGTAGATTTTCGCGATGTTGTCGTGGTTGTCCTGGATGGTTGCGATTTTTCTGGTGGGCACCTCTTCATCATCATCTCCACCTCCCCGCAGAGCACAGGTGATCTGCCTACAGTATCCACAGTAATTGTATCGCACACGATGTTGCGTCCGAACGGTGTCAACGCGTGACAAAGTTTCTACTCCTGTTGAAAACATCATCAAAATTCGTATGCAAAGCTAAAATTGTTCAGCATGACAAGTTTCTTCACGCTTTGTTTACGTTCTTAGCGAGAACGTTGTCTGTATCATTTTGACGTACAAAATCGTGTACTACGGGAATCAAAATTTGCAATGCGTATGTAGCCTCCAGCTCCACCGATGTTGAAGACGTTGCGCGAGTAGAAAGGTTCCTGAAACGCAGCACGAGCCTTGGTTGCCCTCGACCACATGGAGGACGATTCTTTTGCGCGGCAATCAAATGCAAACATGTCTGGGTGGAGGTCTGGAAAAAACATCATGAACGTGACCACCTGCCACTATGCGGAGCCTTGCATGGCAATGCGGCCTTTGTTTATTTGTACGACGGCAAAAACGCATCACAAGTTTTGCAGATAATAATTTCATGGCGAATTTGGTTGTGTGGTAAGATTACATACAAATCAGTGCGTCCCTGCACCACTACAAAAAAACTGCCCAGACGTGGAAGTCCCCCTCTTGCCATACAGATCTTGGTGATGTACAGCTATTGCTACTTACGTTACATTTCGCATCACACAGAGATC
The DNA here is from genome assembly GCA_905178155.1 of Amoebophrya sp. A120. Lineage (NCBI taxonomy): Eukaryota > Dinophyceae > Syndiniales > Amoebophryaceae > Amoebophrya > Amoebophrya sp. A120. The sequence continues at coordinate 582,744 of CAJINV010000004.1, read as the reverse complement.
TACACCCTGTCATATTTGTAATTCATAAGGACCACACCGCCGCTCGTAATCCTGGATGAATTTTGAAGACGTACTTGATGGCACTGATCTTGCAGCTGCTGGTCGTCCCTGTTCCTGTTCGTTGAGGCCGGCAGGCTGCAGGAGCTGCTGCTGCTGACAGCCGGCCCCCGTTGCATGCTGGCAAGTCAATACTTTGGAGAAAATATGAACAGACGGGAGTACTTGCTGCTCGTCAGCCCACATATTGGACGCAGAGCATCGCATCCAACGCTCTTCAGAACTGCAGCCAAAAAAATTAAGAAGCAAATACTTTCGTTTTTTGTGCTGGTGCTGATTTGAGCTGCGCAAATTTTTGACCCGTGCCTAATTTTGCGGCGCATTGATCGCTCTCTGTCTCTTTTTCTTTCATACAATTTCATCAATTTACTCTCGTTGTCGTAATCACGATAAGTATGAGCGCGCAGTCGACAGTATCTCATCAGCACCGAACCCCCCGCCGTGACAAACAGAAATCATTTAAACTTATCGCGCAGACGCGCACTCGTCCTCCTGTGTTCCATTTCTGTAGCTGCATCCCTGGCCGCGAGTTGTTTTTAGTACCTCTACACAACTACGTATTGCGGTCTCTGATAGTCGCCCCCTGATGCACCTTCCAGAAATGAAAACGACAGCGATCATTTTTGCGGCCAACGATTTGTTTTTGTACTTATTGCAGCTCCAGCTTCAAGAGAAGAACGAAACTGCGAAGGGGAATACTGACCCAATGGATTTTCACCCTGCACCTACTGTGCCGTCTTTGCATTTTTTGTGCTCGTTTTTTACCCATTGAAGCACAAGCATAGGAGCTACGGGCACCTGGCATGCATGAAAAAGTTCCGTTTTTGTTTGAATATCTTTTACGCTGTAAACATTGTACATGACATTTCAAGGAATTTGATCCTCTTTCAATGCGTTTGTTCTTTCGGCAATATCTTTATCCACAACATTTTTGTGGCTGAAACATTTTTCATAAAAAACATCAGCATGATGGCTGTATTCTCGGATAATTTTCTTTGTTAGTTGAGATAATGAATCTGTATCTGATAAAAGCATTGTATATTTTTTGTTCTGGTTTTAAATTCAATTTCAATTATGGTCTGCAAATCACTTCTTTCTTGATCATCGTTAGATTTCTGGACAATTTATTCCATCTGCATCTGGTATCGTCGCCACATGCGACATGGACGTGATCCGATAGTTGTATGTAAAGTGAAAAAAGTAGTGCAAAGTATAGCCTTAATGTATTTTTTTAGGACTTCTTTGATGCTCGTCTTCTAGCTGCCACTTCCACTTCTGCTGCATCATGTTCTTTTTCATTTTGTGCCAGATGAGACTTTCTGATTCTACTGCCACAGGTGGATTATATCGTTGGAGATTGTAGGACTCAGCTCTCCAGTGTCAGTGAGCGAGCTCGAGCACTTGGTGCCCCGGATGTTGATATTATTGCTCGTCTTTTTCTTAGCGGCACTATCTTCTCCCTCACGCGTCAAAACTCCGCTCCAAGTCCTCCGCTTCCCATATGGCGTTCTCAAACGTTGCATCGTTCTCAACTGTTACATGATTTGTTATGCAAAATCACGATGAGCCGCCAGACGATCAAGGTGCTTCGCATGACAAATTCTGGAAGGGCTGAGCAGCACGGGAATCCGTTCCAAATTTGTAATGCAAAACGCGCAATCAATCTCTCGCCTGCCCTGCGCTTTTAGTGTTTTCGCATGACAACTTTGTGTAACACTTGAGAGCGTAACGCTTGAGCGGTCCATATCCCACTTGGCTTTGTAGATGTCCCGGACGTCCTCTTCGGTCTCTGCCGCATCCGCGTTGTGGAGCATTGCCGCTGTCCTGGCGGTATCCACTGCAAAATTATCGTATTCGTTTCGTATAAATGCAAGTCTTGCAACATTACAGATCTTGTTCCCAACGCAAATCAGCTTGACAAATTCCATCTCTCGTGCTGAGAAAATTTGTAATGCATTTTATACTAGTTTTTACTTTTGCAGTTCATAGGCAGCTCGTCGCTCTGCCTCCGTACTCGTTCCCTGCAAGATCGCCTTCAGCCGTTTCTCTTCCGCTTTCGCTCGCTCGATTTCGACGGCCTTGCGCAGCTGTTCCGGACCAACGACGCGGTCGGTTAGTTGCTTACTATGCAAGACGCAAATTTATTACATTCAACCAAGGAAGTCGAGCTCCATCCTCGAGCTGGGTGGTTCGCAGCAACTCGCCCGATGAAGCGCCTTATTCATTAGATGCGATACACCTGATCCATAGCAGACATAATCTCTATAGCTATACTCGATTCAACACAAATCTGCGTTCCTTTGCATACGGCTGTGCAACCGCTGCTGCATCGTCTTGTGTCGGCCCACTTGTTCCGGCCACATTCCTCCGCTGGTGGTGACTTCCCACTTTCTCCTCTTCATTCGCCGGTGTTGCCAGCACGCTATCCTCGCTTTGCCGCGACACCGACATTTCGCTCCTCTGCAGTTCGGTTCGTTCAGATGGCCGCAGCCGCGTAGAGTCCTCGCCGGTTGTTTCTGCTTCCTCAGCTTCTTGCAAAGCCTCTCCGTCACGTTCACTTACGTGAGTGTCTGCTAGATCTGCTTCGCTAGTAGAAGTAGCTTCAGTTTCATCTGCCTCCGTTGCCACTGCCGCTGCTTCACTGCTAGTACTTTCATCTTCCACGCTAGCTTTCCCGCCCTCTATTTCAGCTTCTGTCGCTTCTCGCTTGAACTCTTCCATCGCGTCTGTCTTCGAGGAGAAACTGTGCATGTCCAATTTCGACAAGAACTTGCGCTTCGTTTCCGCCAGCGTGATTCCCCCAGTGGCAGCTGCGGCCGGGTTCGTGGCATTGGCCTGCTGTGACTTGATCCAGCATATGCAGAGTGATGAAAGGAGCCACTTTCTGATCAAGGGCAAAAAAAAAATGCCAGGCAACTCCTTGAACAAGGACGACACACATCGTGTATCAAATATTCAAAGTTCAACATGCAATCTTTATCGATTAACAGGCAATAAGCACATCACAAATTTTTCATCTGGGGCCCATGGAAAAGATGTGGCGTTAGTAAAGACTTCACACAGCGTAAACTTGTCAATGGAGTCGATCAGGGGTTGCAAATACGCAGGCGGCGTGTCATCGTCGCCCTGTTAACAATACAAAGCAGTGACGTATTAACTGCATGTACATCGATACTATCCACTTTCTACGTATGGTGCAGCAGTAGAAGTTGATGCTCATTGCATATGCGTTCTGTGCGGTCGCTTGGAAGACAACGCCAATTATGAATTAGGAGTCCTAGTCAACAAAACAAACCGGATGATAAAACTATATCCCTTTTATCAATACCTGCGCGGCCGCGCCACCCACCGGCGCCACTGTCGTCGCCGACCCCTGCAAATAAGGCGAACCGGGCTGCACCACCGTCATGCCGTTGGTCTTCAGCACATAGCCGCCGTTTGGGAGATTGAAGCTGCTGGGTGGAGGTGGGGTGGCCGGCGCCGGCGCTGGTACCACAACAGGAGGCGGTGGTGGCGGCGGCGGGGCCACGGTAAGGGGGCTGAGAACGATGGGGCGGAGGGATCCTGGGGGCGGAAAAACAGCGGGCACGGCGTTCGCGCCGTTCGAGAGCGCCGCCGTGTTCTGCGCTACCTGCTCGGTCAGCTTTTTCACTTGGTCTTCGAGAGACACCGGCGCCGGTGTCACCGTGATGTTCAGCACTGGCGGGGGGGTCGCGGCTGCTCCAAGAGCAGCCTGCGCGTTTTGCAACGCTTGCTGAATTGCCGGCTGCCCGGGCCCGGTCTGATTCAAGGCGCCCCCCAGCGCGGCTTGGAGCCCGGCTTGCAGTCCTGGGTTCGCAGGGTTCAACGGGTTGAGACCGGGGATGGACGGAGTAGTACCTATAACGTGCAACAACGCCTGGTTTTGGAAAAATGCAGAAGGTTCGTTTGTCATACAGGTTTGTCGCGGCCCGGAAAATCCGTTTGCAATGCGGGGCCGAGATGATGAGTCTTGCAATGCCTATAACTTCGCATGTGGTCGTCGAGGCCAAAAGTGGCCAGCTTCACATACTCGACGCGCATGACAGATTTTTGTACGACTGACTACAAACAACATCACAACTTTTGAAGTCGCTTCCCAGCCCCAGACATATTTGCGCTTGATACCAGCAGGCGTTGTCGCGTTTATCCCGCTGCCGAGCGCAGGAACGGCCGCGGTCACGTTCGGTTGGTCGCTCTTGCTGTTCAAAGCGAATGACAAATCTGCACCTGATAGAGTACGTTCATTTCATCATCTTCATCTTCTCTATGTATAAATTTGATGCAAATAATCCTGGGACTTCCACACGCAGTAGAAATAAACAGAAAGCATATTTTTAGCGTATGACAAAATAAACAAGGCTGCTCAGATAAAGATATCCGTCTGACTCCAACTGTCTGTGCATGGCCACGTGGTCTGACTGCAGATGCGTGCATCCCGCGCGCAAGGAAAGTCATAATCTTATGCAGTTATCTAATTCTAATACCGGAGTACTGGTCGCTGTCGCTCCCGTAGGCGGAATCTAATAATTCCGAATCTTCTTCCTCGTTAAGTGCGTTCATGGAATCGTACGCGTCGTATGCGCTCCCCGCAGCCAGCTCGTCTGCACTGTATGCAACACAAATTCACCACTGCCACACACGCTGAAGTTGAGAATACACGACAAAACTTTGACTTTCCAACGAAAAAAATAAAACTTGTCATGCGGATTCCGGGACGTGGTTGTGAGTGAAAGTCAACGTTTGTTCCTCATAAAAAAAATGTCTATGCCACCAGCATTTGTATCAACACGTGCGTGGCAGTGCATAAATCTACAACAGAAGTCCAACCCGTACACTGTACTCCTCCTGCATTTGCTTGACTGCCTTTGCCGCGCCCCGGGTTTCCGCACTCGCCTCCTCGAGCTTCTGGGATCCTTCCTCCTGACTCAGCTTCATCGTCTTGTCGGACTCTGTATCCACAGAAAAAAAACCATCCACATCCATTTTTTGCATGACAAACACATGATTTGATACGTTTTTTGCATGACAATGACAAATTGGATGTGGATGGTTTTTTTTCTGTGGATACTCTGTCAGCGTGACCGTGTTGTCCAGCGACGTGTCGTCGTCTTTGTTGAAGTAAACTTTTGCGTCTTTGTATGGATACGGAAAAGCATCGTATTGGTATTTGTAGGAAGTAGGGATTCGGATGCTATTACATTTTTTTTTTTTGTAAAATAAGAACCGAGTCTGAGTCTCTCATGTACTTCTAGGACAACCTACGAAGCAAGTCTGTCATCCCTATATTGCAATTAGCACGACAACTACTACGATGCTTGTTTTGGTTTTGCTGTGCATACTTTGTTTTCGTCGTTCTCCTCTTTTGGCACCGTCACTTCCGTCGGTTTAGCTGCATCTGCAATTATGGCGAGACAAAAGCATAGCATACAGTTACACATTGTCTTGCAGGACCGGCGCAACTTACTACCTTCCTCGTGCGCAAAATGAGTGCCTGCCTCGCTTCAACATACGTGTTTATTTCCCTTCTGGTCTCTGCGTTGCCAGTTTTCTCTGTCATGCAGAGAAAGTTTGTGTTGTTGATGAAGTTGCAAAAAGCAATGTGGAAGTAACTGTATACCGTTTTTTCTCGGGATAGCAGTGGTGCCAGTGGCTGTAGTAATACCTTTCCCAATGTCAACTTCGCTTTTTTTTACCAGCTTCTCATAATACTTCCGGTCATCTTCATCTCCGTCAGGAGCGTCCTCGACGGCTGCGTCGCTCTTTTCCTTCGCGCTCATGTTTTCCACCAATCGCGGTTCGTTATCGCCGTTCGACGCGGCCACTTCGGGCTTTTTCATGTCCAGCTTGAAGGCCAAGGTGTCCATGGTCAGCGGATCACCGGCCTTTTCCTCGTCACTCAGGTTGAGCAGCTGCTCTGCGAGTTATGAGGGTGCACAACTCCCCTTTCCCCTCTTTTGTGATGCAAAACCCCAAATCAAAGTGCTTCCCTTTGGCACTGTCTGCATGACAGATTCCGGAAGACCAGACAGTACTACACTAGCGGCATGAATTTGTCATGCACTGGCTCCACGTGTGCTGGTGTTTGTATTGCTGTTCATGCAATACAAATGAGGAGGAGAGGGAGTTGTGCATTGTCATACGAGTTGCTTATTCTGTGGCTGCGTGTCAAACTCCCCCGTCATGTACCGGTCATACTATCCTGTGCAAAAGTATCGTATTCGTAGTAATTGCAGTCATGCATGACAAATCTTTTTCTTAAGTTGAATCCGCATTACAAATTTTATTTCTCACGCTAAGAAAATTTGTAATGCATTTACACGAGTACGTGTACGATACTTTTGCAATGCATACATACAGTTCCGCGTCCATTTCGTCACTCAGGACTCCCTCCCCGGCCAGCTCCTCGAGGCTCCACTTCTTCTCTCGGTATCCTGAGGAAATAAAGCGCCGACGTCCCGCCCGCTCAAGACTTGTCATGCGTAGTATTATTTGGATGAGCATGTACTTGTTGCCCAGATTGGGTCCCATGCGCAACTGCCCCATGCGGAGCGTATATTTTATTCTACCGCAGAGAGTCTGGAGGAAGTTTACTGCCGTAATACGCTATTCAGGATGAGTTGGCCAATTTATGGTGCGGCTTTTATTCTTTCCAAACCGGCTTAATGCACAAAGTGTCCAGGTGTGTCATCATGCCTAATACGGAAAACTTCTGGATTTGTCTAGCAGATTTCTTATCTTGACTTTCGGGAAATGGGAAGTTTTTATCCAGGATACATTCTTGGGTTTGTTTTCTTTACCTTGCTCCGTAATGTCCACGTAATTTTTCCTCTTTCTAGTTCCGCCGTTATGCATTGCAAAAGTCTACAACGTTAATTGGTACCTATAATTTTATCTACAATGTATTCAAGAACAAATGGAATTCGTCGTGCAGATTAGGGTCAGCAAAAAATAGATCCTGTTTTATGCTGTATTGCAATTTGGTACAACGAGCACACTACTTTTGCAATAGATAGCTCTTTCCGGCTGCCAGTTCCTCGCTGAAACGGTTGATGTCATTCTCGTTCTTTTCTTCCTTGGCCGCGTCGTTCTTAATTGTGGCCTCGTTTTCGGTTTTATCTTCACTTTCTGCTTCGGTTGCGGATTTCGATTGGGTATCGACGGTCTCTTCCTGCTGCCTTCTTGATGCTAATTCTTCCTCCTTTTCCTCCTGCGTCACTTCTTCCTGCAGGAAAGATTTGTCACCGAGGTCCTGGTCGTCGCGTTCGTCATTTGCAGCAGACTTAATACCCGTGTCGCTCTTTGCTGCACGACCGCCGTCCTCGGGAGATGAATCTGCAGGAGCTTCTGCTGTGCTAGAAGTCGCCTCCTCTACTCCAGGAATTTCTTTTTTTTCACTTTCCTCTGCAGTTCCTCTTCCAGTATGGCGCTTCTTCCTTCCGCGATGCTTTTTGTGCTTGTGCTTGTGTTTCTGCTGGTGGGCAGCGGCGTGCGCTTTACCACTTTTTGTTTCGACACGAAGCTTCTTCTCATGCTGTCCCTTGTCCGTTGACACAAGCACACCCTCGGCCGACCACCAGGATTGTGGAAAATAGAGCCCGGCGGCGCACAACGGACCGCCTGCGCGCAAGTAGGGGGTCAGCTTCATGACCGGATCTGGATGTCCGGGTCACACGGACCGCTTCTTTTCAGGGAAACAACTGTAGGGCACTTACCCGCATCTTTTCGACTTCGATTTATCAGGTAGCTAATTGCATCTTGTTGTCATTGGTAGTCGTACTTTGCTGACGTTGAGCTCTACGTCAGATGAAAAAGCAGAAAAAGGTTGAAGTTGAAGAAGATCATGACTACAACATCATCCTCATCCTCATGATCTGTCCAACTGCACCAGCTCCACCTGGGCTTCACTTTTGTTATTCCTCCAACTCAGAAGTCCACAACCTCAACGCATACACGGCTTGCAGCTTTGCCAGAGCACACCAGACATAATTCTGCTTTCACCTCCCGGAAATGGCCACCAGCTCAGGTCGTGTCAGCACAAACAAATGCAACCCAATCGTCTTCATGATCTAGATCTTGCCATGATTTTGATTCCGGCACGGCCTCACATCCACCCAGAAAGCATGCGTAAGTCGCCTCCTCACATTATATCAGATAGCGCTGCAATATGTTTTCGCTTTCCTACTTTGCTGAACCTGAATCTTTGTCTTCCCTATCACCAGGCCTCAAAACAAACGATCCCAATTTGCACTTTTTGAAGAAGCAAGCAGAAGGAGCACGCCAAGACAGGTCCTCTTTTTGGTTCAACTGGACTGGCCTGCAATGTCGAGGAACTGAGGCCCAAATTGCCACTGTAAATGCGTGCCACATTTTTTTCTCTTTCTTTTATTTCCCTGCTATGCTCCTGCGAGTTGAAAATCATAGATACAATTGCAAGCTAGAGTTAGTAGCGCTTGTATATCATAGCTGCTGCTGTTGTTGATGCATTGAAAATAAATCGATTTATTCTTCACCACTTGCTCCCCCAGCAAAGTAGGCCAACGCTATGCCGGTGATTCCTCCTTCATCATATATTGTTCATTTGATCGCGGATACTCAACATCAACATGGAGAATCGTTGTATTGCAGCAGGAAATTCTTCTAGTGTCTATCTCTATGTAGATCATTTTGCAACTACGGCCTGCAACTGTGCATAGATTGTCCTGCAACTACCTTTGTAGTTTTCCTATCCGCAAGATAGCAGGATGAAACAAATCTTTTGGATCTCGAATGCGCGAAACGGGTGAAAAAAAATATTTAGTAAAAATCATTTTGATTGTTTTCGTGATCGTGAAGCTGAAGGTATGGAAATGGAAAGCAATGGGTACTTGGTATTCTATTTCTAGTACCGTCTCATCGTAGTTCATATTCCTTGGGAAACTACATACTTATCGTTTATCTTTGAAAATTCCAACTTCTCGTTTTGAAATCTGCAACGATATCTTCTCGTCTGCTTAAGTAAAAGGTAATACTAGATCTAAGATGATAAGAAGTGAAGATTTTGCTAGCTGAAAATTAAATTTAGGTGTTTCTTTCTGAAGATCTCGATCTCTTCATAATGTAATAAAAGACTCCTGCTTTCTTTTTACTTTTTCGTCGTTACTGCGGCGGCGGTGCTCCACTGCTTTTTAAGAAATTGATATCCTTCATCAGCTTCGACGCCCAGGCTGGCGTGTTCTTGTCAGCACTAGCAGAGCTAACCTCATGCGGCCTGATCACTTTGCTCTCCGCTGGAGAAACGTCCACCACCTTTCGTCCCTTCTCTACCAGAAACGGAGTACTACCCGTTGTGCTTGGAGCTGCGACCGGCCCACCGGGAGACGCAACCGGGCCGGCTGGAGCGGGACTCGGTGCTGGTGCAGCAGCTCCCGTGTTGATGTTTGCGTTTGGCATGTAGTTCGCCAACGCGGGCGCAACAACCTGCGGTCCACCTCCGGCCGCGCCTGCTCCTCCACCGGCTGGTGCGGGTACTGGCACCGGGACCGGCGTCACCTTGACCGGTCCGGGCACGGGGTACGGAATGTGCACGGGCTGCACAATATGGATTGCAAATATGTCTGGGTCCTCTGGAAGAACCAAACTTGTGATGCTGCATGTGGATGCTAAAAAAATCTGTATTGCATCAGCAGCAAGAGGAGTCAAATTTGGCTACGCGGACGAGAGGGCTTTTGTCATGCAGGATGCGCATCGATAGGCGCTCAAAAAATCTGTGAAGATGCTACGGCATACATCGCAGACATCATGGATCATGGAAAATGTGCATGACAAACTTCTCCTCTTCCAGACCCAGACATTTTTACATTTGATACACAACCGGCTGCGCGTAGGGCACGTGCACGACCTGTGGTGGTGGTGCGGGTGCGGGCACGGGAACTGGGATCTGGATTGGTGGTATGAGAGTGCACAGCCCCCCCCTCTCCCTCATTACTATCTAAACTGCAGCAGCTGGTCAAAAATGCATGCGAGGGGTATGCTCGGGGGTATGTTCGGGGGTGTGTCAGGGGTATGCAAATGGCAGTCAGTCACGACCTGAATACACATTTTTGGCGAAAACGCAGAAGGTGGGGTATAAACATACCCCAGACACACCCCAGACACACCCCAGACACACCCCAGACATACCCCAGACAGACCCCCGAACACACCCCAGGCAAAAAGTCCGAACATACCCCAGACACACCCCGGACACACCCCGGGCAGACTTTCGGACACACCCCGGGCAGACTTTCGGACACACCCCGGCCAAACTTTCGGACTTTGTCATGCGAGGTTTGGCCCCGAAGCCCAGTCTGTCACGCGTCGCGAGACGGACCATGCGGCCACGGGGCGAAAGCCCTAGGCCAGCGCGGGGCCTCTCTCGGTCCCCGCGTAATGGCCTAGGGGTCAGCTGCAAGTGCTTCCCGGACACCGTGCGGCCACGGGGCGAAAGCCCTAGGCCAGCGCGGGGACTCGGTCCCCGCGTCATGGCCTAGGGGTCAGCTGCAAGTGCTTCCCGGACACCGTGCGGCCACGGGGCGAAAGCCCTAGGCCAGCGCGGGGACTCGGTCCCCGCGTCATGGCCTAGGGGTCAGCTGCAAGTGCTTCCCGGACACCGTGCGGCCACGGGGCGAAAGCCCTAGGCCAGCGCGGGGACTCGGTCCCCGCGTCATGGCCTAGGGGTCAGCTGCAAGTGCTTCCCGGACACCGTGCGGCCACGGGGCGAAAGCCCTAGGCCAGCGCGGGGACTCGGTCCCCGCGTCATGGCCTAGGGGTCAGCTGCAAGTGCTTCCCGGACACCGTGCGGCCACGGGGCGAAAGCCCTAGGCCAGCGCGGGGACTCGGTCCCCGCGTCATGGCCTAGGGGTCAGCTGCAAGTGCTTCCCGGACACCGTGCGGCCACGGGGCGAAAGCCCTAGGCCAGCGCGGGGACTCGGTCCCCGCGTCATGGCCTAGGGGTCAGCTGCAAGTGCTTCCCGGACACCGTGCGGCCACGGGGCGAAAGCCCTAGGCCAGCGCGGGGACTCGGTCCCCGCGTCATGGCCTAGGGGTCAGCTGCAAGTGCTTCCCGGACACCGTGCGGCCACGGGGCGAAAGCCCTAGGCCAGCGCGGGGACTCGGTCCCCGCGTCATGGCCTAGGGGTCAGCTGCAAGTGCTTCCCGGACACCGTGCGGCCAAGGGGCGAAAGCCCTAGGCCAGCGCGGGGACTCGGTCCCCGCGTCATGGCCTAGGGGTCAGCTGCAAGTGCTTCCCGGACACCGTGCGGCCAAGGGGCGAAAGCCCTAGGCCAGCGCGGGGACTCGGTCCCCGCGTCATGGCCTAGGGGCTAGCTACGAACACTCTCCGGACACCACGCAGTGCGGGGATTCTGCCGCCGCGTCATGACTTGCAGGCCGGCTCGCTCCAGACCCGCACCCGGCGCCAGTTTCTTCTTTTCTTTTTCATTATCTTTGCGCGCGGCAGGCTAACGGACCTAGTGCGCGCAAGCAAGGGAGCCGCGTCCGCAGGCCCGTCGCGGGTCAGTGAATGCAAGGCGCACCGAGATACCCAGCTGCAGGCGACCTGCCTGCGGCCCAGTGCCACCGCGCAGGCAGGCAAATGCCGGAAGGTCGTCGCACGGGGACTCTGTCCCCGTGCTCGGACCTTGTTTGTCATGCAAAACCCCAAATCCAAGGGCTTCCCTGTGGCACTCTTTGCGTCACAGATTCCGAAGCCCAAACCGTACTACACTAGGCGCATGAATCTGTCATGCACAGGCTCCACGTGTGGTGGTGTTTGTATTGCTGTTCATGCAATACAAATGAGGGGGGGCAGTTGTGCACTCTCATAGGTGGGGCGGCCGGCGGTGCCTGCGCCACGGCCACTGCGCCGCCACCGCCACCTGTCGTTGTAATCGGGGGTGCTATCACAATGAAAAATGCCCCCTCCCCATATCAAAACGGAAATCTGTGATGCAGATTTGTGGCCACAAATCAGCTTTGTGATGCTAGAAGGCAAAAGTTGCGGACTGTAGTGCTGCCCAGCGTGGGAAAGCCTTGCAGCTCCAAGATGACAGGAGGCAACTGGAAGGGGGAAACAGCATGACAGACTACCTGCAATTTAGGCCGCAGCTTCGTCTATTGGCCTTCTAGCAATACAAGTCGATTTATGTACTCAAATACAGCACCACAAATTCGCGCACCTTTCGTTTCCGATATGGGGTGGGGGCTTTTTTCACTTCGATAGGTGCAGCCATAGGAACGACTTGCTGCGCTGGCTGGAAAGACGTGCCGCCGACTTGCTGCGTCTGGGACACCGGAGCTGCTCCTCCGCTCGACTGCTGCGTCGCTACCGGGGCACCCCCGCCGGGGTAGACAAACGGGTACGGCGGGTAGGCCGGTACGCCGCCGCTCACCAGTGGTGGATAATTCCCGCCCGGGGGGACGTAGGGGAGCGGACCGTTGTTGATCACCAAAGGCTGCTGCTGTTGCGCGCGTCGGCGCCGGCCGCGCAGGTTCGCTTGGTAAGACACGCCGGGGTTCGGGCCGCCACCGTAGACCTGCAGACTCTGCGGAATGTTCACCCCCTGCTGCTTGCTAGGGTCGGGGCTCGATCCGCCAGACTGCGAATTCGGGTTCAGTGCGTCTGTTGTATTGATATTTCTATGATCTCTAACGATCTGGGTAGTTGCGGCATACTATATTACAACGCAGGTGAGAAACGGAAATAACCACGTACAACTATTAGAGTGCTTTCACAAGTAGAAATAGAAACTGCATTTATGAAAAATCCAAGAAAGTACTACCGCTTCCAATTGTAATGTTGATATTCGGCTGCGGCGGTGTGGGTTTGTTCGCCTGGTTCGTCATCATACTGGCCATCGCGCTCGACAAGGACTTAAACGCTTCTGCAGACGCGGACGCCGCCGCTGACCCCCCGTTGTCGGGGAAAATCATCGGTGCCGGCGGAGGCGGCAACGGCGCCGGTGCAGGTGCCGGAATTGGAATCACCGTAGGGGCCGGCCCCGGGTATCATTTGTAAAAACGTTCACACCTCATACTCAAGTTGGGAAATCTGCAAGACAAATCGACAACCTTTGGCTGCTGCGCATGACAAGTTTGGCTTCGTAGTTGTGTAGTCCTGTTTAGCTAGTTCAGCAGCATCACAAATCCGTCTGCTCATTCCTTTACAGCATTACAAATTCCAAAATGCGATTGGAAATGCCTCTCATGGAGATGCGCACTACAAATCTTCCTGTGATCGCAAATCTGCATGACACCTCTGGGATGGAGACGTTTTTACACAGGATACCGGGGTCTGGTTCTTCAGCGCACCCTTGACGAGCCGGAACAGCGACGCCACCCAGTTCGGGATGCTCGTCGCCGTCGTAGTAGTGGTTGTCGTCGTGGTCGTGGTCGTCGTGGTGGTCGTCGTTGTGGTCGTGGTCGTCGTGGTTGTAGTTGTTACCGCGACTGGTAGTGTCGTAGGTGGGGGCAGAGTTGTGGGCGGAAACGTGGCCATGGTCGAGGTTGAGGTGGTGGTCGTTGTGGCGTAGTTGATACCAGTCACGGTGATTGTGGACAAGCCCGATTTTGACTGCAGATTGGCGGTCAAAAGTCCGGTCATCAAACTCGAAGGCGGGGCCGTGGCGGTCCAGGCTGCGTTGGCCACGGCGGAGAGCGTATCAAATGCAAAAATGTCTGGGTCTGGAAGAACCCAACTTGTGATGCTGCATTTGGATTCCAAAAAAATTTGTATTGCATGACCATGAGTAGCAAAGGGAATGTAATAGTAATTTTTGCTACGCGGACAGGGCATTTGTCATGCGAAACAGGCATCACGAACGTCTCGAAAGCCCTGTGATGCTACGGCATGCATCACAGACATCATGGCTCATGCAAAACGTGCATGACAAGTCTCAGAATCTCCCAGACCCAGACACTTTTACAATGCATAGAGCGTGTTCGGCACCTGGACATTGGCGTTCACCTGCAGGGTTACCGGCTGGGAGCGCTTCGCTTGCTGCAGATTCAACAAGGCGCCCGACTCGTAATTGTTCTCCGAGGATTGTTCTTTCGTACTCTTACTACTTGTTGTCTTCCCCTTGTTGCCCTGCTTCTTATGGTGCTGCCGGTGCTTCTTGCTTTTGTGGCCGGCTTCAGCTTTTTTGTGCTTGCTTTTGCCAGCCGTCAACGTCTTTTCTTCCGCTTGGGTTTTTGACTGTCGCACCAGCTGTGTAGACATCGAATTTTCTTGCGCGTACACAGCCTCTTCCATGTCCATCTCACTTTCCATGCCGGTCTGCAAGAAGAGAAAAGGCGTCGCGGCACCCAGAACCGTGACCACAATGTCCATCACGTCCGTCGGCTCGACCTTCACCGCCCCCGCGTTGTGCCCAGCCGCCCCGATCTGCGTCTCTAGATAGCTGCTGTAGGTTTCTTGGATGGCCAACATAAAGTCCGGATCCTGGGCCAACTGGTCTGCCGTCATGCTGGATGGAATCTCGAGATCCACCGAGATTGCCCGGAACAGCTTCGTATCAAATGCAAAAGTGTCTGGGTCTGGAAAAATGCAAGATTTGTCATGCATATTTCTCATGACACATGATGCCTGTAATGCACAACCTAGCGTCTCAGACTTTCAGAGGGCTTCCTGATGCACTGTCCGCATGAGAAATAATGCCCTGCCCGTGAAGCAAAAAGTGTAAGCGTACCCCTCATCTTGCTGGTCATGCAATACAAATTGTTTTTACAGTCCAAAAACAGCATTTACAAGTTGCAATCTTCCAGAACCAGACATTTTTGCAGTTGATACTTCGTCATATTTGCCGCCGGCGGAGCAGGAGCTGCTGTGGTCGTCGCAGGTGGCATGCCCGTCGTAGTTGCCGGCGCGACTGTGGTGTTCGCCACGACCGCCACTGTGGTTGGTGCCTCCGTGGTATCAAAAGGAAAAATCTCCCTCCCTATATCGAGATGGAAATCTGTGATGCGGGATTCATTTGTGTACACAAATCGGATTTGTCTTGCAGTAGAGGACTGCAAACTGTAACTGATACAAGGCCGGAGTAGGGGCGTTTTTGCGGAGGCGCTTAGCAATGCAGACATATCCGCCGTAGGCCATACAGCATTACAAATTGCCGGCAGAACGCGGCCAGGCCTTTGGATTTGCCTTCTGGCAATACAGAGACGATTTGTGGCCCGAAATCAGCATCATAAATTTTCTGAAGTATCCCGTTTTGGTATGGGGAGGGGGGATTTTTCCTCACAATACGTGGTAGGAGCTTCTGTGGTCGTGGGCGCTTCCGTCGTGTTTGCCGCTAGGGCTTGTGTGGTCGCCGCGGCCTGTATCCACGGAAAAAACACCCATCAACATCCATTTTTTGCATGACAAATACAGAATTTTATGCATGTTTTGCATGACAAATTGGATGTGGATGGGTGTTTTTTCTTGGATAGCCTGCGTCGTTGCTGCTGGCGGGGCCGTCGTCGTCGGCCGTGGTATATGCTTTGCAAAAGTATCTTCGCAAACTCGTACTAAGTGCAGCACAGCATGACAAATCTAGTTTGTTATTTACCTATATCAACACTACAAGAAATTGCATTTTTTCTTCTTCCAAAATTTGTCATGTTGGGAAACTAAGGGCAGGGCGTCCCTTTGTAAATTACGTCGACAAACTCTTAACCGCGTACCCGGTAAACTCCAAAACAGAAATTTTTGCAACGTAGTATGAACATGATACTTTTGCAATGCATATGGCATGCTGCTCAGAGAGTTCACAGCGATTCCCGGGATCGCAGCCGCAGAGACCGCACTGGTAACCGCACTGTATCAAAGCGAAACAAGCCCCCATCCCATATCAAAAACGAAATTTGTGGCGCTGTATTTCAGTACACAAACCAAATCTGTGCTGCAGTAGAGCTCCGCACGCAGCTCGCAAGCCTAGGTAGGGGCTTTGGGTGTAGGCGCCTAGCATGATAGACGGCTGCCCTGTAGGCCCTACGACGTTACAAATCGCCTGCACAACGTGCCGGGCGGCCTGGACTTGCCTCCTTGCAAGACAGACGCGACTTGTGGTCGTCACAAATTCAAATCTGCATCACAAATTTTCAGATGGATGCACTTTCAATATGGGGAGGGGGGATTTTTCCTTACGATACACTGCTCAGGCTGTTCAACGCCGCGCTGTCCAATCCGGCCGCCGGGAACGCCTGATCTAGTGCCGCCGTCTCGTTTGCCGGCACGGCGATTTGAAACGAGGCGACGACGTCCACGTCCGCTCTTTGTGTGCCGTAGGAGAACTCAAACTCCAGCAAGAACATGGACGTGTTGGTCACCGTCAGCTGGAAGTTCTGCAGGTCGGCCGCCGTGGTGCCCGGGAGCGAATTCGCCAAATACGTGGCCGTCCCCTGCTTCATGGCACTGACCAGGTCCGGGTCCGAGGCACAGGTCTGCGGGTCCCCCGAACAGGCCACCGAGCCTCCGAACTGTAAAGTCGGCAGCGCGGTAGTCGTTGCAGCAGCGGTTGTGGCGGCTGCTGTGGTTGCAGCGGCGGTGGTTGCAGCTGCCACCGTCGTCGCGGCCACCGTCGTTGCTGCAGTCGTGGTCGGGGCCTCGGTAGTTGTATTGGGTGCCTGCGTTGTCGCAGCTGCGGTTGTTGGGGCCTCGGTAGTTGTATTGGGTGCCTGCGTTGTCGCAGCTGCGGTGGTCGGGGCTTCGGTAGTTGTATTGGGTGCCTGCGTCGTCGCTGCTTGAGTCGTTGGCGCCTCCGTTGTAGCATTCGAAGCAACAGTAGTAGCAGCTTGAGTCGTCGGCGCCTCCGTCGTAGCATTCGAAGCAGCAGTAGTAGCAGCTTGAGTGGTTGGCGCTTCCGTCGTAGTATTCGAAGCATCAGTACTTGTAGCAGCTTGAGTTGTCGTGGCAGCCTGGGTGGTACTCGTACTTGCTTCGGTCGTTGTCGTACTAGTACTCGTTGTTGTGGTGGTTGTCGACGTTGTTGTCGTGGTACTGGTAGTCGTAGTCGTACTAGTTGAGGTCGTCGTGGTCGTCGTTGGACTCGGCTGACTCACAATATCTGCGCTACTCACCGTGATATCCGGGTTCGATGCCATAGTGCTGCTCTCATTGATGTACTGCTTCAACAGATCCTGCTGGTCCGTGGATAAATCCGGATCCGGCCACCTCGTTTCGTAGTCGGACAGAGCTTGCCCGGAGGGCACTTGCGCGGTATACGTGACGTCAATGTCGGCTAAAGTCACGCTGGCGGACTGGTTCGACGCCGCGGCCACCTCGAACTGCGTCAGGTCGCTCATCGCGATATGAAAGCCTCAGAATGGAAATCCTCAGAGTGAAAATGATTTGTGATGCATGAAATGCGAAGCAAAAAAGCCTGTATTGCAGAGGACGCGAAAATGGAGGCCGACTATTGTCCTGCTAGGGGTAAAGAATTGGAGTGCTGCTTAGCACGAGAGAAGGACACCCCTTTGCCTTAACCTGCATGACAGACATGCTTTAAGTGCCCGGGAAATTTGTCATGCGCCGACTACAAATGGCGCTTCAGCTGGAGTCGTTTTTTTGCATTACAAATCATTTCCACTTTGAGGATTTCCAACCTGAGGCTTTCATACGCGAAGCTCAAGGCCGGATCGCTATTGAAGTAGTACTGCGTGCCGTTCTTCATGGCATCGACCACCGACTGCATTATGCACTGCAAATATGTCTTGGTGGGAAGGAAGCAACTTGTGATGCTACCTTTGGATCCTACATGAGATCTGTATTGCATGAACAGCAAAAAGGGTCCAGTGTTTGCTACGCGGAGAGGGCGTCTCTCATGCGGTATAAGCATCAGAAAGTCCTCGCAGAATCTGTGACGCTAGGGCATGCATCATAGACATCATGGGTCATGGAAAATATGCATGACAAACCTGGCACTTCTCCAGACCCAGACATATTTGCAATGAATATGCATCGCCGCAATGCTACTGGCCGTCTCCGTCGACGGGGTGTTCAGCTGGATGGTGAACTTCCTACTGAACGATGGGAGTGTTGTTGTCGTGGTAGTCGTGGTGGTGGTGGTTGTCGTGGTGGTGGTGGTCGTCGTGGTGGTCGTTGTCGTAGTGGTGGTCGTCGTGGTGGTTGTCGTGGTAGGCGATTGCTGGGACACAACTGAGACGACAGAAACGCCCGAGATCGCCGCAACCGTGACTGAGTCGTCGATGTACTGTTTCAGCGAGGTGTGCAGGAGAAAAAAGCTTTGAGTCAAGTCTAGTCTGTCTTTCTCACACGATAAAAATCTTCTGCTTGTTGTTCTTCCGATGGATTTAGAAGAGATTGATCCAAATATACGAGCGATTTAAGTTAAAATACAGGTAGACCTCATTTTCAAATTCCGACTACAGGTTTCAATTTTTACGTCGTTCTTTCCTCGTCATACAACTACAAGGTTAAAATGCGTGACCACATTTATGATTTTTTATCACGACAGACACTATATCAATTTTCTATTGTGGACGACATGGTACCATTGGAGTTGATGCGAGCGTCACTGTAGTGCTTGCACGTTTGAGATTGCGGCACTCTTAGTCACAACATCAGAGAAACCGTCCCTGCAGCTGCCACTGCATCAAGGAGCTCACCGGAAACGATTATGGCATCCATCTTCGGTCCTCGCGAAATCTGGAAACCGCTGCTCTCTTCCCTGTCGTGCCTGCAAGATCGCTGCCGTCACCGAGGTCTTGTGCCAGCAGCCTTCTAATTTCGCGTCCACACCGTACGCGAATGCGAAAGCACAGGACCCGCCGACAACTTGTCCAGAGGCCGCTTTGCTCCAACGGCTAAAAGAAATTGAAAACTGCAAAACTGAACTTTCGAAAACTTTCAAAAAAATCTTCTCCAGGAGCAAGCGGACTAAAACGCCTCTGCTCAACAATAAGTCGGAGTATGAACAAATCCAGCAGATGACTTGTGTGTAAAAGTGACTTGACTCGAGCTTTTTCCTCGACACTGCCCGGCAATACAAATCTAGCTGGTCGTATCCAGGAAAAAAACTGTGTAAGTGTAACTTTCTTTGAGGAACAGCATCACAAATTTGCTCTACATGACAGAGAAAGCCTGTCATGCATGGTTTTTAAGGGAAAACACACATGAAAAGAGGACTTCATGGCTGTTTGGCATGACAGGTGTAACTCTGTCGCATCTTCTGCAACACAAATTTACACTTACACAGTTTTTTTCTTGCATAGGTCGGAAGATAAGTTTGGGTCTGGCCACCGCGCCTCGAAGTCGGACATCAGCTGCCCCTGCGGAATATGCACTGCAAAACTGTCTGGGTCTGGAAGATTCTGAGACTTGTCATGCAAGTTTCACATGAGCCAAGATGTTTGTGATGCATGCCCTAGCATCAGAGATTTTTTGAGGGCTTCTTGATGCCTATTCCGCATGACAAGCGCCCTCTTGCCGTAGCAAAAATTATACTCCCTTTGCTGCTCATGCAATACAGATTTTTTTGAAATCCAAATGCGGCATCACAAGTTGCATTCTTCCAGACCCAGACATATTTACATTTGATACGGAACTTGTGCGGTGTAGTTCGCATCCACAAATGCCTCGGTGTCCGAGCTCGTCTGCACGGCGGACGCAGCGAGAGTGTATTCCACCAGATCGGCAACCGCGAAACTCAAAGCAGGGTCGTGATTGAAGTAGAACTGCGTGCCGTTCTTCATGGCCTTCAAAAAGTCCGCATTCGCCGCCATGGACGCCGCCGTCTCGCTGGAAGGCACGGTGAGCTCTACCTGGAAAGAACGCAGGAACTTCGGGAGGGTGGTTGTCGTGGTCGTGGTGGTGGTGGTTGTCGTGGTGGTGGTAGTGGTGGTGGTCGTCGTTGTGGTGGTGGTCGTTGTTGTCGTGGTCGTCGTGGTCGTCGTGGTTGTCGTCGTTGTGGTCGTTGTGGTCGTTGTGGTCGTCGTAGTTGTCGACGCCTCTGTGGTGGTTGTTGTGGTCGTACTGGTACTTGTGCTCGACGTCGACGTTGATGTAGACGTTGAGCTTGTGCTTGAAGTTGAGGACGACGTTGCCGCGGCTGTCGTAGCGGAGGTTACGGTGACAACCGGGGTTGTGGTGGCAGCCGGGGCCGCCGTCTATGCAGTCTAAATTTCCCGGTCCCGGATACAACTTACGAGCTAGAAAAGGCATCACAAATATTTTTTTCGCTAGCGTAGAGAGTAACACTTGTCATGCAGCAGAGGATCGAAGGCGAAGGGAAAGTGTGTCATGGAGAATCCACATGCAAAAACGTGTACGGGAAATTGACTGTCGTGGATACCGTCGAAGCTGCTGTTCCTCCCGTTCCCGCCCCGCTGGTGCAGTCTGCGTCAGCGGTGACAGTGGCCTCATCGCTCGTCTTATCCCGTGCAAAAGTACTATCGCACAACTGGCTGTTGTACAAGGCCTGCTTACAACAAGCTCGCTCCTTTTCAGGATGAAATTTCGAGCCCGTCAGGCTAAAAAATGTTGTTAAGCTCACAATCACAAACAGGTAGTCTACAACTCTGCCAGAATGCATGAATGCAACACCACTTACAAGCAATAGCGACGCACTTTTGCACTGAATACATGGGCGGCCTGTATTCGAGGGTAAATTCACTTCCTAGCTTCAAATCGCTCACCCCACCGGACAACGTCGTGGCACACGCCCCTACCTGAGAATCCGGAAACTCGTTGCATTTCGACTGCATATCCTCTGCAAAAGTATCGTACTCGTAGTAATTGCAATCATGCATTACAAATTTTTTTCTCTTCAAGGCAAATCCTCATTACAAATTTTATTTCTCATGCTGAGGGAAATTGTCATGCATTTATACGAGTACGATACTTTTGCAATGCATACTGCAGGGTGGTGAACAATGCAGAAAGGTCGCCCGCCAAAGCGGTTTTCACACACTTTGCTTTCCCAGCGGATAACGACCTCAGGATAAACCCAAACTCGTATGACATGCCCGAGGATTCGGCCGAGCAATTCATCAGATTCTCAAGCGTGCCATTGATGTAGTTCACTGTATCTATACATAATTTTTTTGTCATGCAGATTCACTATCATTGCGCACGAGACCAAGCTCCTGCGCATGACAAGTTCTCGAAGCGCTCAACGGCATGAAAATCCGGTCCACAACTGTAATGCAAAACGCGCAAGCGAGCTGCTTCTCCCTTCACTTTTGCTGTAATTCTGAATCATAAATTAACGCAACAGCTATCAATCTGACGCTTATTGAGAAGTCCATACACTTGGCTCCGTAATTCGGTTTGTCCTCAATGTAAACGTCGAAGGAAGTCTTGGTCAACGAAAAATGCGCCTTAAACGCTTCCTTCACTGGCTTCTCGAGGGCAGTATGCATTGCAAAAGTATCTTGTCGTTGTACCAAATATAGCCGCCGGGGCGGAGGTAGTGAGGTCGTGGGCGTTTTCTTGCCGGCCGTCGCCTTGGCCGCGGCTTTGCTTTTTCTGGGCTCGCCGTACCGCCGTGAGTAACGTTAGGCCGCACGGTATGGCGGCCGCTTGATAAACGTCGCAAATTTTGGCAAATTTCCGATATTCCTTTCCGAAAGCCAGCCCCCATGCTATGAGGCCGATCCGGGTGCCACGGGGGGCGCCCAAAAAGCGAAGAAAAATCGGGCCCGTAGCATGCGGATTGGCTTTGCGCGTCTGGCGCGCTTTTGCTTTTTTGCGTTTTTACTTTTCTGGTCGGCGCTTTTTGCAAAGCCCCCCAGGCTCTGAAACCGGCGAAAATGCGGCCGCTTTCGCGGCCGCCCAAAATGCTCCGAAACCGCGGCCGTGCCATGCTGTTTCGCTTGTTCTGATTTTCGGTGCGTTTTTTTCGGGCGCCCTTTTGGGCGCCCCAAACCGCCAGAAACCAAGGCGGTGGGCGCCCCAGAAGGGCGCCCCTTTTGCTGGCTTCTCTGCGTCGTTTTACCCAGTGGCGATCGATAGAATCCGCTGGCGATTCGGTGCCAGGTAAGCCAAACAGGCTTGCACGCTGGGATCTTTTTCATGCAAAAAAACTCTCTACAGGCTTCAAAACTGCCGGTCGTTTTTGAGGGTATATGTCAAAAAAACTCCCCGGTTAGAACCGTTCGGTGACCTCACTACATACAACTAGTAGAAGAAACCGCATCAAAAATCCACTGAGGAAAAGTAGGAAAAGCGTAATTTGTTTGTATTGCTGGTTCACATGAAGGAGAAGAATCTGAATCCCTCGTCATGAAGATGCACAATTCCAATCAATAGTACGAGTGCAATACTTTAACTTTTGCAGAGGCTACGCGAGTAAAATAAACGACTCCGCGCTCCCGCAGGTGCTGACCGAGGCCCCCGGGAGGAAGATCTTCACCGACCCCTGCACCTGGTACTGGTCGTCATTTGCTCCCAAGTATGCAGCGCAAATATGTCATCTCGTCTCTGAGACTGGAAAGTCGCAAGAGTTGCAACTAATCCTTGGGAGAAGTGAAGAAGAGAGAGAGAAATGCGATTTTTTGATATGTACAGCTGCAAAGACGCGGCTTGTAAAAATATTCTCAGACTTTTCGGACCACGAGAATCACATCGCTCAGAAACTTGTCACGGGCTGCAACTAGGTTCCATTATCGGAGGTTCAGGTGGCTTATCAATCATCCGAAAATATTGCATATATAGCTTTCCTCGAGACACAGATATACACACTTTTGCGCCATCGATACTGCGCACTCCTGTTCCGTTTTCGACAAGGCGACCACATTTTCCTTGAAATGCGTCGTCATGGTGGCGCTCCCGATGTTTCCTCCCCTCCCGTACTGACACAAAACGGCTTTCCCGGTTGGGAACCCAGCGCAGCCGAGCTCCCAACTGTCGCCCCAGACGACCTGCGTGTAGTGCCCGATCGCGCTCCCGGCAACGTATGCAAGAAGAAAAGTTTGTAAGAGCAACGTCATACCAGGAAGTCACTAAAGGAGCGTCACAGCCGAGTTTTGCATATACAAATGAGCGTAGCTGGTACGTGAAAACGCGTATGAAATTAGCCTCTGGAGCACATCCAGCACGCATGATGACCAGCGTGACAGTCTTTGTCTTGCATCGTCCTCCGCACCACTGCAAACTATACACTTATACAGTTTTTTTCTCCCATACAACGGGCACATCGTGCAGTCCCTCGGCCAGGCCACTGCCGCTGGCGGCAGCTTCGTTCGTCCATTTCGCGACAGGGACCGTGATGTCATTGGTGTTCAAGGAGGCCAGGGATTCTGCCGGGTCTGACACGCTGCCCGTCGGCCAATTTTGGGTTAGAATGATCTTATGCACTGCAAATACTTGCCTGGGTCTGGATAATGTACTTATGCGAAGTCTCTGTCTCGACCATAAAAAAGGCTGTGTTGCAAACATGTTTGTACGCCAAGAGTTCTGCATGGTAAATCTAAATTCATTCTACCAGAGCCAGACATAATAATGGATAAATCTCGTCCTCGTACCACCATTTCGTCGCGCGGGCCCACGTCCCCGAGTTCAAGTATGGCGCTCTCATCTGTTACACTCTCAGCCGTCACATGGATAATTTGGGATGCAACAAGAGCAAATTTATGTAAAGAGGGGGGACCTTGCGGTTGCCATTGCGCGCTTTGCATTATACAGAAGTGGGACGCAAGCGCAAGCGCAACATTCTCGTGCTACTCCAAAATTTAGCGCGTCGACTAGTAGAACTTTTCCCGCGATGAAACAACTTTCATCATGCAACAGTTGAGAATGTACCGTTTGAGAATCCCGTATCAAGTCGTGATCGCCGCCACTTCCCTCCGCTATGTTCTCGCCGAAGGTACTCGTGAAGCCGAATTTGTTGCTTCGCGTGCTCGTCGGCGAATGGTATTGGTCCGACGCCGGAAAGCTGCACATGGTGTTCGCCGCCACGTCGCACTGCGAATGCTGCGCGCTGTTCGTAGCCAACTCACTGTTCCAGATGAGCGGCGGGACGTTGTGCAGACACCGGAACAGGTTGTGCAGCAAAAGGGTCTCTTTCCACTCTGCCGGGGCAACCACGGAGATGACAGGACCACCACTGGAAGCAGTCGTGGCGGTAGTGGTCGAGGACCCGGTCGTGCTGGTAGACGTGGAGGTGGTTGATGTGGTCGTTGTAGTGTTGGTCGATGTGGTCGTCGTTGTAGTCGTCGACGTGGTGTTTGTCGTCGTGGTAGTCGACGTTGTCGTCGTATGACAGAGCACAAATCCCTCATTTGAAGGGCAGAAGCAGCAACACAAGTGCTGGGTGGCATAAATGCAGCTTTTGCATGACACATTCGCGACCGATTCTAGGGCTGTTTCAGATTCCGGAATCTGTCATGCAAGAAGTGCTTAAGGGAAAGGGGACGAAATTGTATTTTGCATGACAAATGACGGGGAGGGGGATTTGTGCACTCTCATACGTCGATGTCGTCGTTGTTGTGTTTGTCGAGGTCGTCGTGAGTATGCTGGAGGAAACCACAACCATCTTCTCTGTCAATCACTGTGACAGGGAGGACGGACTTTTCAACAGGCACATTCGCAAGTGTCAATCTGTAACCTGTACTACCCTTTTTACGTGCATGGCAAATTGAAGTGGTCGCTCTTGACAATGTCATTAGATTGTGACTTTCCCATCAGGATAATCGTCGTACTCGTAGTCGTGGTCGTCGTTGTACTCGTGGTAGTGTTATGAATTGCAAAAGCATCGCAGTTGGTCGTAGGTACACGCAATACAAATTTATCTTAGCATCAGCATGACAAATGGACTTGTCTTGCTGATTTGGCTCGGAAAGGAAATTTGCCTTGCATGACTGCGATCCGCTGTAGGAGAGCAACAGGAGTACTTTTGCACTGGATAAGTGTTCGTCGACGTTGTAGTACTTGTGCTAGTCGTGGTGGTCGTCGTTGTGCTCGTCGTCGTGTTTGTCGTTGTGGTTGTCGTGGTGCTCGTCGATGTCGTGGTGGTAGTAGTCGTTGGACTGGGCAGCGCCGTGACGTCACCCGTGCCAAGTTCCACGCCGGGAATCGCGGCAACTAGGACGCTGTCGTTCACGTACCTTTTCAGCAAAATTTTCTCCACGGTGGACAGGTTGGGATCGGGCCACCGGGCCTCAAACTCATCCACGGTGTCGTTCCCGTTCACGGTAGCCGTGTAGCTGATATCGAATAAGCTGTAATTCGCTCCGCCCCCAGAACTCGCCTCGGCAATGGTCAGCGAGGTGATATTCTCGATGTACAAATCGGTGATCCAGTATGCACAGCTAGATATGATCACGACCCTGCGGGTTGTTTTTCATTTGCCGTCACGTGGACTTTGCTGGAACACATAACATAAACACTCATGAAAGCGCACTAGCCCTAGCGATTCCGCATTTTTACAACAAACACACGGGTCGTGATTTTTTCCAACTCATAAATCCGAGTCTTGATCGAAATAGAACCAGGTTCCGTTCTTCACAGCGTCAACAAGCTTCTGCATCCCTGCAATGCGTATCCACCGAAAAAAAGAACTGCGCTGATGTAAGGTTACAATTTGAACAAGCATGTAACACAGCGAGCGCTTGTCATGCCAGCAGTCCTTTAGTTACCTTTTTTCATATGTTGTGTACTCACTTCATACTACGAGCTTTGCAAGGCAGGATTTTAAGCACACGCCATGCCGCCAGTCCACAAAACTCACACCAACCCAGTTTATTTTCTCGCCATAACAGACGCTGCTGTCTCAGTACTTGGCACAGTGAAGTTCAATTGATAGGCCCGGGAGACCGTCGGCACAGCCGTTGTGGTTGTCGTAGTTGACGTTGTCGTAGTTGACGTCGTCGTGTTGGTCGCCGTGACGCTCGTCGTCGTGGTGCTGGTCGTCGTCGTTGTCGTTGTGCTGGTCGTCGTCGTCGTGGTGGTTGTCGTTGTCGTGGGGGACTGTGTGGGCGTCACTGACCCTTCCAGGGAGAGATCTGCAATCCCTGTCACGATGATAGAATCGTTCACATACTGTCTCAGCAAAGCATCGAAAGGAAAAAGCCTTCAAGAGTCAAGTCTTGGGGAAGAAGCTGAAATTTTTAAACTTTGGAAGAGATGAAAAGCATCCGGATCAAAAAGGGATTTCCGTTAAGATTTTCGCGCTGCTGGGACGAAAGCTGAAGCCCCGGACGGGAAAACTCCTTGAAGTAGCATTCCGGGGAGCTGCTGCCACAAATGCCTTGCGGCCATTTCTTCCTTCAGGTGCGTTTTCAGTGTGTTTGGCTGCTCCTCGTCGCAGATCACTCGTCCTCTTCCACTGTGCTATGGTCCCGCAGTGCACAAGCAAGTCCTGCTTCGGAAAATTCCGTACACGCGTCCTTGGTCGTTGCCCCACGTCAGCGCCAAAGCAAAGTAATGTATAATCAAATCACTCTTCAACTACTTACTGCAACAGCTAGGGCTACTAGGAAAAAGAATCATGGATGAGGTCGCGGGCCTGGTGTTCAGGTGAATTCCTTACACGCTCAAATCAGGCAAACGAGCTGCAGTCGACATGGGATCCACCTGCATCAGATCAAGATCATGGTAGTAATAGTCGCGTCGGTTCGTCCCATGATACGAAGGTCACCTTGATGATGGCCTGGAGCTCCTGGAGTCGTTCACTTGCAAGCAGGTGCTATTAAAGGAGCATAAGACCACGAGAGTTGTAATTGCTATTGCACTATCTCTATCACTAGGAGACAGACTTGACCTCAAAGCTTTTTCCTCTCCGCGGATAGTCGTCCTTGCCCGTGTCGGACAAACTGCCGTCCGGCCACCTAGCCTCAAAGTCCGTCAACTGCTGGCCAGCGGGAACCTGGGCTGTGTACGTCACGTTGACGGTGACCGGATTCCCAATCGCCGACGCGTCCACAGGGTCGAGGGAGAGACTGGTGATGTCGTTCAAGGTCAAGGTGCAGGAGGTGTCGCTGTTTAAATAAAACCAGGTCCCGTTCTTGACCGCGTCCTGCACGTTCGTCATCCCCGCCACGGAACCCGCGGTCTCTGCAGCCGGAATGTTGAGCGACAACTGGTACGCGCGCGACATGCTGGGCAGCGTTGTTGTGGTTGTCGTTGTCGTCGTGGTCGTCGTTGTCGTCGTGCTCGTTGTTGTCGTCGTGGTGGTCGACGTCATGGAGGTGCACGAAAACTTGCTGTTCAGCTGAATCTGAGTGCCGTTAGTGTAGACCAGGTAGCAAATGCACGTTGTGGAGGAGCTCACCGTCGTATAGCCGTACTCGTCGTCGTACTGCGCTATGTTTCCTTGATTCTGCAGCTGCACCTCATCCGCTTTGAAGGTTTCGATGTTTGTCGTGATCAAGTCCGCCTCCCGCACAATCTGGTCCTCGACGTACAGGTATCAACTGCAAAAGTGTCTGGGTCTGGAAGATTGCGATTGCCAGGTTTGTCATGCATATTTGGCATGACCCATGATGCCTGTAATGCATTACTTAGCATCACAGATTTTTGGAGGGCTTCCTGATGTCTACTCCGCATGAGAAATGCCCTATCCGCGTAGCGCAAACTGGACTCCTCCTGCTGGTCACGCAATACAGATGTTTTTAGAATCCAAAGACCGCATGCCAAATTGCATCCTTCCACACCCAGACATATTTGGAATGCATAACAGGTGCGCCGCGTCCTGCTCCTCAACTTCGTTCTGTTTTTTAATGTAGTAGGCAGCTTCCTTGTCTGCTTTCGTCTCCCCTTCCGTCCCGACGTGTTCCAGCGAAAGCGATACAGTCTTTGATGTCGCAGTAGTTGCATCGTTTTGACTGTTCAGATTGTTCGCTGCGCCATTTACCGTTGGCCCTGTACTAATCGCGAACGAAGTGGTTTTCGCCACGAACGGCTCGCCATCCATGCTATAGTCTCCATCTTGGATAAGCGGCATGTTGTTCTCCTCGTCGTAAGTCATAGTGTTCTCATCTGATGCACCCTCACCAAGACCGAGGTTCTCCTCCTCGCCTGGAGGTTATGCAGGGCAAAAGTAGAAGGCAGTTGTTACACGGTCACGCAGCTCCTGGCGTTCTAATTCTAAACTTCCTTCGATCAGGGTGCTGGAGGAACTTGCGATTGTGAAAAAAATACGAAGTAGGGACACAGCGGGTTCCTCGTCCACCACGTCCAGTCATGCAATTTAAGACAACGGGAACGGGGAAGAGCGGCACGATAGCACCACTAGTACTTTTGCACACGATACATACATCCCCTCCACCCCGACTGCGTTGAGATCTTCCTTGTTGCTCGTCTCCGCCGCTGCAATCCTTCGGTTCCTAGCCGCTCGCTCTTGGCGCTGGGATTCTGCTGAGTCATATCAATTTGCAAATACTGTGCCTGATCTGAGTAAACCTTGTGATGAAATGAGAATGTAGATTTGCCATGCACAATATTTTCCACCCCAGGTACTATCGTATTTGCAGTTGATAGCATATCTAGCGCAGCGATGTTCTCGAGCTCTTCTGTGGAGAGCTTCGACAGACTTTGCAACGCGGCCGACTCGGTTGACGTTTTCTGGAAAGCGGCATCCACATTCTCACTGCTCTTCTTCGCGGAGTTTTGCTTCGTCCCTCGATTGGCTTCTGATGCGGACGCCGCTGTTTCAAGAATCTTGCGCTGCTCGCTTTCCACTAAGCTCGTAGACAACTCATCCTTGCTGGCTTCAACTGTAGATGCTGGATTGGTTTTTCTTGACGAGGCTGCAGAAGGTGCTTGATCCATTGCGGACAACGAAGAATCGCCTGCGGATGGCCGGGTGCCTGTGAGTATTCTCGCGGTTCCAACTGCATTTGCATTATACCAAGCTGCAGAACTTTACTCACCATGCTATGAAGGGCAACAGAATGCAACGAAGATGATACGCTGGGGTATAACATCATGCACGATGGTATGACGTCGTAGACATCTCATAGTTAAATTTAAAAATGAAATCAAACCATTACCACTACGCCCCTCCGCCGCATGATCCTTCATCAGCCTGTGCTCTGCTTTCTGCAGCGAGTGCATGAACTGCGACGAGCTCTTCTCCAACGAGCTATCATCCAGCATTGCGGATTTTGCCGCGGCCAGCTTCTCGAGCTGGGCGTTGCTGTAGGTCTGCAGTTCCGTCTCGGAAACCGCATTTTTGAGCACAGCAGCATCCTATCCACTGCAAAAGTTGTACTACCGTAGACTAGGTATAATTGGCAATTTCCATTATGCATGACACATCCCTTTTACCCTTTCCTGAGTTGAATCAGCACTCAGCCTCCGGAAATCAGCACTACAAATCCCACTGTATTTCACGCTGAAAAAAATTGTCGTGCGCATCCGGTAAACGAGTACGAGACCTTTCCTTTTGCAATGCATATATCCTCCACGTCCAGGCTGGGTGTTAAATCGTCGACCAGGGAGGATAAAGAGGAGCTGGCGCTGATAGAGCCTGAGTAGAGAAAATGTGGTCGTGGTTGTAGAGGTTCTTTCGCACGATTTTTGTTTGTCGAATCAGCGCACTTGCGCTCTTTCAATTTATTCATTATACAAAAGTGAAGACTGCCAGAAACCGCAACTAAAACAAGCCAAGCAATTGTACTACCTGAGCGCTCTTCCCTGTCGTCCTTGCTTCTCTCCCTTGAGGATGCGGCATGCTGGACAGCACCTCCACCGGGCGTAATCCCAGGAACACCCCCGGCCTCATTTTCAGCCCCGGGCTTTAGCTGATGCGCTGCGATGAGTGCAACACCATTGCCAATGCTGCCTTGATATCCGATAGAAAAGAGCTAGCGCATCACATCTGTACTTTGCAAAAATGGTGACGAGAATTTGTCTACTTGTTTCAGGAAATATTCTGATTCGTAGTTTCCTTTTGCATGACAAGCGCTAGCTCATTTCAGTGGGATACTCGGGGGCCGCGCGTCGATGATAGCAGGCTCCAGGAAGACAGGACCAGGTCGAGAGCAGAGACGACCCGTGTCCTTGCTTTCCTAAGGCGACCTCTGGAACGCATCCTCGCGTCATTTTCTTGGTGTGCGGTAACTATCTTTCATATTTCCATGTGCTGATTATTGAGTTTGACGCCAGAACTGCAAAAGCTAGGTGCGAAAGTTAGTTTGAAGAAAACAAGACTGCACAATGCTCGATTGGCCTTATGCTTGCTTAGTACGCATTTTTTAGCATGAATGGCCGACGGGAATGATGAAGCTAGAGCTATTTCTTGGCTGGCTGCACACCGGACCACAGCCAGGTACACTCTTTTGTCGAAGAAGGAAGTTTTCACTTTTTGTAATGCTAATGAAGTAGTCGCGTTCCAGCTCGCAGTTGTCACATCGTCAGTGAAGGCCTGCGGTGAGCCTTCTCATCGCTCATTAGAGTATGTAGTCTACAGATCTTCTTTCTATTTGACAAAGGTCGCAGCTACCGTCGGGTCCTAATCACATTCTCCTGATACTGCATTTATCTCCCTCCGCGTTACTGTCGCTCCTTTGAGACACTTCGTATTTTTAGTTGCAAAAAGAGTCATGCCCAGGGCAAATACACCATGGCTTAGCGAGGAGCGTTACGTCAGCCGGACTTCCGCTCCATTTTTTTTTTTATTTTCAAATTTTTTTGGTTTTTTCCAGTTTTTTAGGTTCATGGTACATTCGGTGTTGAAATTTCCCCTGCAACATACTTCCCTACTTCTTGTTTCCAAAATGTTTTTCTACACATTCGTCTTTCCAAAAACATATTTCAGAAGGAAGATGATTTTCTACGTAGTAGGATGAAATAGGTTTATTTCTGGGAAATTCTATTTGGGTGAAACTGTTTATACGGATTTTCTCTAGTTGACATCCACCGTTCTGATTATGCGACACCAGGAACTTACGTAGAAGCCCTGATGCCCATGCAAAATCGACGATGAAAGCAACTTGGTTGTTTGTACGGCAAACCGGATGTTTGTACGGCAATCCGGGTAAACCACACTTGTATTTCCTTTCTTCTAGAAAAACCGATTGAGAATGTTCTTCTCAGAACAAAACTGCTCGGAGTTGTAATCGAAAACTTCTTTGTTTGACAAACAGCATAGAAACAATTTTGGAAACGCACTAGAGCGCTGTGAAGGTTCTTATTGTTGACAATATTCTTGACACGAATTTCTAAATTGAGTTTTCTGTTGTGATAAAAGCAAAATGTAAGTTGTTGATGTAAACATATTTTCCGGAAACTCACACGGTCGGGGGCCATGCGATGATCACCCACCCGACTCGTACGGTTCGGATTTTTTCTAGGAAAATTCTTGTACGAAAAGAAAAAGACAAGTTTGTCGATCTATCAAACCACAACTGCAGCGTCGCAACGCTGCAGATGCGGTTCAGTTACAGTTGCACTGACTTCTATACGGAAATTGTATCATCCTCATAAATTTTCATGAAATTGTTCTGATTTGTTGCAATAGGTAAAAATTTTTTTCTTCGAATTACGGTAGAACTGTTCTAGAAACAACGAATCATAAAACGAATTTGATAATGGCAAAATGTAGTTTGTTGATATTATATGGCTCAGCGGCCTTCTAGTTTTCTGAAATTCGATATTCAAATGATGATCTGGACACCGCCCTTCATAAAAAAATACGAATTTCATCAGGAACAGCTGGAGTGACAGCTTGATGTCATAGACTCCTGTTAATTTCTCTTTGTGATCTGACACCAAATTTGTATAGAGCCCCGACGGGAGGGGAGTTTGACCATAGGTTGCAAAATATATTTTCTACGGATTTTCTCTACCGGTAGTTTCGACACGAAAACCGGTTTGCTACGTAGGATTGATGAAATATCAATGTAATCGAGGTCGACAGTGCAAATCCAGCACGGCAAAGACGCTATTTGCCACTGCTTGCTTCCTCAAGTTGTGAAGAAAATTTCTGTATTTTGTAAAGGGCACCATGACGGAGTGCCCCTTTTTTCGTCTATCTATTTGAAATTCTGATTTTTCCATATCTATTCTGTTGATAATGGCAAAATGTAAGTTTGTTGATGCAGAGGTCGCAGCTCCTCGCAGGCCGATAATCACCCTCGGAAGAATGTGACTCCTCCATGGATAAAAAAAGATGCAGATCGAAGGAAGCAAACTTTTGCCTGCTCTAGCGAGATAGTGATATTATGGAGCTGCGGGACCTCGATCGATTCTTTTTTCTATCGATTTTTCATGCATCTTTACTTTTCTGATAAACAACAACAACTTTGATTCAAATACGAGCTGCCTCTGGGAAGAGTTGTACCCTAGCAAGACAAAAGTCTTCGGGCTCTATACCTGGCAGACTCGTAATATATTGGACTACTGTACTACGCTGGGAATATTTCTGAAAACAGCCTGAAAATCATAACCTCGCGCGTCGCAACACGCAGCGACAAGAATGAAAAAAAGTATTGCTATTTCAAGTGGTTCTTGGAAAATATGCTCTGATGTAGCATTTCTGAATATGAACCAATTTTTTGCTAAAGTTAAGACCAAATAAAGATGATGAGAATGCAAGACGGGCCAACAAGCCCGACAGCATAAGCTTTGTGATAAACAACAACAACTTTGATTCTACCAGTGGGTTACTGGCGATAATACTTTGTGATAAACAACAACAACTTTGATTCTATCGTGTTTGATGATATTAAGCCTTTTAATCTTTTCCAAATTTTCTTGCGTTCATTCCAGAACGATCAAAAAATTTTCGTTCTTGCGCTCTTTACATTTAGCGTTGAAAAAAAGTTAATAGTCTTCAACATAGTTTTTTAACAAAAGAAACCAAAAAAGTCTACTGACACACATCTACTTCTTTCTTTCCAGATAGGGTAGTTCTGATGGTTCGTTCTTACCGCCAGCTGAGTAACTTACTCATGCTGCTAGCGGAGCCCTCGTCTGGATGGTCTTCGCTAGGTACTTGCTTCACGGTTCTTTGCCCCTCCCGACCCGCAGATCGTTCCTCCGCTTGTGGCCCCCGTGGGGCAGAGGTTTGCGCGGCCTCATTGAGCCGTTGGTTGTTCATCACTGCTATTGGTGAGGTGGCTTTGTCGAAGTATATTCTTCCGTATGAACAGAAAAAACTTTACCGCACACATACAAATACATTGCAGTCCGATTCCTGCGTACACGACAGACTCTCTGTCCCCAACTACTTATTCAGCATGAGGATCACAACTGCCGGCTCGTCCAGCGATCATGCTACCATCTGAAAAAAGCTAAAAACAAAATTTTTAATCATGCACACAATTCTGCACGTGCACGGTAAATTTCTATATGCATATCCTGATCCTCTTATTTGGTGTCGTTGCTGGGGCGGTCCTCGGACCATACCCCCGCTGTCGCCGTGGAGTCGCACTTCTCGAAGTCGAAGCAGCTGCTGTAGTACCCTGGCGCTGCTCGTCTGCTTTTGTTTGCGCCTGAGCCATATCCTTTTCCGTTGTACTAGAGCCCGTCACTCTACTTTCCATGTCCGAAGAAGATGATGTCGTAGCTTCATTCGTCTTGAATCCTTGTTTTGACTTTTGTAAAAAACCGATAGAATCTAGTCGACTCGCAATGCGTTCCGCCCAGGCCGTGTCGCCCGCAGGCATCTTCGCCGCGTCGCGCTCGAGAGCGTCGAGTTGGTTCAGAATATCCTGAACGTCGCTACCTGAGAACGTAGTTTTGTTTCAATAAGAGTCAAAAATCTAAATTGTCATGCAAATATACTCAGGACTTCGACTTGACTTCAATTCTCTGTTGCATGACCAACAACACGACGTCTACACGTCTTTATTCTTATCATAGGTAGTACCTTCAGTCGCCGTTGCACCCGCTTTCGGCGCTGCGGCAGGACTCGGAGCGGAAGCGGAGTCTAGTAACCTACTGTCCGTAGATATCAAAGTTGGTGTTGGGTTGCTCCTATGCATTACAAAAGCATCTCACTAGTGTAGGCTGCAATACAGTGTGTTTTCAGAAGATGAAGAACAACATGATAATGCGGTTTGCTCTAGAGTTTTTAGTAAAATAAAAAATCCATCAAGCATACTGGTTGGAAGGCAAACACTCTATCATGCAATATTGCAATCAAAACACAGTGCGATGCGTTGTTTGTAATGGGTAACTCGCCGCAGCCTTGCTGCCTTGGTTGTTGACCCGTATTCTTGTCGTTGCGTCTGCGTTCTGCGCTTGGTTTTTAGCATTTCCAGATGCTGTTTCAGCATCCCAAGTCTTTTTCAGTTCGCCAACGTCTTCCATCAGGGACTTGGCCCATGCTGGAGCGACGTCGTCGCCTTGTTTGCGTGAAGATTTCTTTACCACTAATTTTGTCGTCGCGTTCTGCAGTTGGTACCTGTGTGATTCAGATTAGTACTTTGTTTGGCCTTCTACATGATCCGAATAAAAAACCGCATGAATCAACACACGACACAGTCCGCATGCCAAGAAACAAGCCCGACTTTTGTTTGTCTTGAGGGTGAGGGCAGCTGGTGATAAAATAAAACGTATATAACATGAAGCAACTTCTATTATACCCTCCCGAGGGAACGGGTAGCGGGAAATTTGGCGGGAACCCCGTTGCGGTCGGCGGGGCCGTCTGCGAAGGGGTGGTCCCGCCAATCTGCACGTTGATTTGCGGCACCGGCAAAGGCTTTGCCGGCGCGGCGGTCGTAGTTGGCGCCGCGGTGGTAGTGGTTGTCGTAGTCGTACTAGTTGACGTCGTCGTCGTCGTCGTCGTATTTGGTGCTGCCGTAGTGGCATTCAATGGTATCCCCGCGAAGGGGTCGATTGTCGTCGTTGTTGTGCTCGTCGTGCTGGGCGGAATCCGAGCCTGAAGTGAGAGAATAGAGGACAAGATTTGATATAGAGACGCAGTCGCAGACCTTTTTACCATTGCAACTTCATTGACTCCAGCCGCTTCATTTGTTTTTGTCATTCAATAAACCGTAGGAAAATAAAGAAGAACAAGAATGCGTCATAAGATGATCTCGTCTTTTTGTTTTTTCTAAAATCTTCGTTCCAACAGCTGCATCAATTTTGTACCGGTCCTCCCAAGAATGCTCGCACATGTTCTTGGTTGGCCCCGGTCAGAGTCGGCACCCCGCGGCGTTCCAAGCCCGTGTTCAACAATTGCCGAATTTGGTAGTTTGCGCCCACAGTCAGGCCGACATCCTGGTCCCACCGGAACTTGAGCTTGGCCAAGTCCGAGGCGGAATCCATCTGGATGCTGACCAACGACTGGAAATAAACGTTCGGATCGGTCGGTGGCGTTTGCAACGCTGTTATTCTTGCAGAACTGACACTGACACCTGTTTTCTGCTTCTGGAGTAAGATCGTCGTGGTGCTATTGTCCTTCGGTGAAGGTGGTTCTTTCGTCACGTTCAAGCCCGGCAGTTCGCCTCCTCCGTTGAACAAAATGTCCCTGCCGATGTCCCGCTTGTCTTCCAACAGGACCGATTTTTTGATCAATGATTCCACATTTGGAATCATCGTGAACACCCTCTGCGCCTCGAGCGCCTCCGCGTTGAGGGACAGATCGGACTGCATGGTAATGTTGGAAACCTGCTGCCCGGGCACGCCGTACTTGACCAACTGGTACATCTGAACCTCGATGTTGATCGCGTTGCAGGTATCCTGCACCCAAATTCCGATCGTCTCCTCGATCGACTCTTTTAAAGCCAGTGGGTAAGACGCGGGTAAGAGCGAGGATTCCAAGGCCAGCTCGACCAGCCTGTAAACCCGGTTGAACATATACTCTTCTTCCTGCGCTTGGTGGGAGACGTAAGGGATTTTCTTGTAGAATTGACTGCCGGTCCGTGGTGCGCCGTTGACGCCGACCACTGCGACCCCCGGAATGCCGCTGTCCGCGAAGCAGTCCGCGAGCAAATGCGTCAAAACCTTCACCTGCGCTCTCGCCAGCCCGGTCGGCGGGCGCGACCAGAAGCTGGTGGCCGTCTCATAGTCGGGGTATCAAAAGGAAAAATCCCCCCCCATATTGACAAGGTACGTTTTCGAAAATTTGCGTTGCTGATTTGTGGCCACAAATCGTCTCTGTGTTGCATGAAGGCAACTCCACAGGCTTCGCCGCATTCTACAGGCGGTTTGTCATGCTTATGCTCCTACAGCGTAGAAGTCTGTCATGCTAAGCGCCTAGGCCAAGACCTGTCTTCTCAGGCTTGATATGGGCCTGCAGTCCTCGCCAGCAAGACAAATCTGTTGATTTGTGTACGCAAATCCAGCATCAGAAACCTCGTTATTGAAGCGGGGAGGGGGGATTTTTCATTCTGATACGGGAACGGAGGTCAGCATGTAGCTGACTTTGAACAGAAAAGTCACATCCTGGAACTGCTCCACGGCTCGTCTCCTGCGCCGGGTTGTAGAAGCTGTTCCCGAGACCGTCGACAGACCTGCGATGGTACCACTACCGGCCGAGAGGACCTTCTGGCCATTATTTCTCGTCGTAGTTCTCTCTTTACTGCTTATCGCCTCCAAGTGTTGCTGCAGCAGCGCCACGCGGCGCTCCATGCGGCCGTTAGACAATGACTCGATCGCGCGCTCGAGGGGCGCGGTCGAGTCCTTGGACTGCCGGGCGGGAAGTTGTGGGAGTTGAAGTTGTGCTGCTACTGGCCGAAGAACTTCGAGGGCAGTAGAAGTGGCGCCTGCGTGATCATCAACATCACTGTCGGCCGCGAGGACCGCATTTCCCTCTGCGTCCTGCTATCCTGAGTAAAAACGTCCCCACACCAGAGTTGTCATGCAGATTTGCAAGCACAGGAACATTTGTAATGCGCATCGCCAGGAGAGGCATTTTCAGTCGTGTTTTGGAATTTGTAATGCTGTAAGCAGGATGAGCAGATGGATTTCTGATGCAGCTGGCCTTGCGAACCTGCACTACACTACGGAGTGCAACTTGTGATGCGTGACCCCCAAAAGTTCTAGGTTTGTGTTGCAAAATCCCCATCTTGACTCTGTTGTGGGGATGTTTTTACTCAGGATACCTGCTGCAAGAGCATCAGCTGGTTTTGGTCTTTCTCATAGCCATCGGTGAAGTACTCTTTTGGAATATCGATCGCTCTGCCAGTCAACAAATCCACATTCTTATCCAAGAAAAAAACACCATCACAATCACACATGGGAGGTTTTGCATCAGAAATTTGTCTCGCATAACAAACTTTTCTTGTATTGCAAAAACACCCAGGGAAATCGGCTATAAGTGTTGACTGTGATGCATTTTTGCGCATGACAAAAATTTTTGTATTGCAAAAATGTGCAAAAGTGATTGCGATGGTGTTCTTTTCTTGGATAATTCTCGTCGATCTTGCAGTGGATCATCCACTCGTCGGCATTCACGAGGACGC
The DNA here is from genome assembly GCA_905178155.1 of Amoebophrya sp. A120. Lineage (NCBI taxonomy): Eukaryota > Dinophyceae > Syndiniales > Amoebophryaceae > Amoebophrya > Amoebophrya sp. A120. The sequence continues at coordinate 545,355 of CAJINV010000004.1, read as the reverse complement.
CGTACACCGCGAAAATTTCCGTGATGCCCGTGGCGACCGCTCCTAGGATCAAAGGATCATTGCACAAATCCATCGCTATCAACCGAGATTGCGACACCGCCATCCTGACGGCCAAATAGCGCTCGAACAACAGCACCAAGGGTGTCGTCGTGGTACTGGTTGTCGTGGTCGTCGTCGTGGTCTATTGTCAGGAAAAATCCCCCCTCCCCATATCGAAAAGGTACGTCGCGGTGCTGATTTGCGGCCACAAATCATCTCTGTCTTGCAAGAATGCAACTCAACAGGCTCCGCCGCATCATGCGGGCGATTTGTTATGCTGTTGGGCCTACAGCGCAGACGTTTCTCATGCCAAGAGCCTAGTCTAAAACCTCTCTGCTCAGGCTTGGTATGGGGCTGCAGTCCTCTCCAGCAAGACAAATCAGATTTGTGTACGCAAATCCAGCATCACAAACTTCGTTTTGATATGGGGTGGGGGGATTTGTCATTTTGATATGGTCGACGCCAACACCGCGGCGACTTGTCCAACCGCCGCGCCGGGGATGTTAGCCGCCGCAACCGAGGACTTCACCGCCGCGAGCAGCTGCTTGTTCGCTGCGGACGGCAAGCCACCGCCGCTCGGCCACGTCGCCTGGAGTTGCGCGAGTTGCGTGGGACTCCTGGTCACTTGAATTCCGAGTTGCACGTTCACCTGCACCTGCTGCGGCGCCCGTTTCATCTTCTTGTACGCCACCGCAGACTGCTGCAGCAAAGCCTCCTTCTGCTCCTTCTCCCGCTTCATGGTGCTCTCCATTTCGAACAGAAACAGTAACGATGGCCGCTTTCCGTGCCCGTCCTTCCCGGACCTCGTGAACCTGTCCAATTCGGTCAGATTCGCAGTGGTGTTCGCCGTTCCGGTTATGTTCAGGTCAACGTCCGCGATTTGGCTCTTGGCAAAAAACGGTATTGACGCGGCGAAAAACTCGAAGGCGCCGTCTTTGACCGCCTGCTGGAGCTCCGCGTCGTCCATTAAATTGTCATAGTCGGCTTGGGTTTGATACACACTGTCATCCAACGTCATCGCCATGTCGAACGACCGCTCTTCCAAGGGCGGTAGTGTTGCCGTCGTCGTGGTGCTGGTCGTCGTGGTGGAGGTGGTTGGGGCAGCGAGAGGTTTGATTTTCCCGACCTGAAGGCCGGGAATCGCGGCGGCTACCACCGTTTTATTCACCAAAGCGGTGAGCTATGAACTGCAAAAGTATCGTACTCGTATAAATGCATTACAAATTTCCTCAGCATGAGACAGGAAATTTGTAATGCAGATGCACCTTAAGAAAAAGATTTGTAATGCAGGATTGCAATAGCGAATACGATACTTTTGCACAGGATATGAGCACCTGGGTCTGGACGTCATCCAAATTCGCAGCCGGCCAGGCGGCTTCCAATTGGTCCATGGTGGCGTTTCTTCCCTTCACGCCGTATCAAATGCAAATATGTCTCGGTCTGGAAGAGTGGAAGATTTGTCACGCAGGTTTTCCATGACCCACGAGGTCTGTAATGCATGGTCTAGCATCACAGGTTTTGAGAGGGCTTCCTGATGCCTGTTCCGCATGAGAAATGCCCGCTCGCCGTGGCAAAAACTGGACTCCTCTTGCTAGTCATGCAATACATATTTGTTTGGAATCCACAGACAGCAACACAAGTTACCACTTTCCAGACCCAGACATTTTTGCATTTGATACGCCGAAGCTGAAGACCGTTTCGAGATACACATTCTCCTTCTTCTTCCCGAACTTCTCCTCGATTTCGATCAGCATGAACCAGGAGGAACTTGTGCTCACGATCGTCAAGGTTTTGGACAGCATGCCCGTTACAGTCAAATTCGTCAACCCGCCCGCTTTCAAGAATTCTAGTGAACCCTCCGCAATAGCGGTCAGCAGTTTCTGGTTCTGCGGCAACGCGTCCGGGTCTGGCTGCAGGGTCTTGTTGACAGTGAAATCCAAATCGAACTGGCGAAGCTCGAACCGCTCCGTCGTCGTGGTGGTCGTCGTTGTATCAAATGCAAAAGTGTCTGGGTCTGGAAGAATGCAACTTGTCATGCTAACTCTGAAGCATGCAAGAGTCTGTGTTGCATGATTACCAAAAGTCGCCCAGTTTTGACCAAGTCGGGAGGGGGTTTCTCATGCAGGATAGGCATGAGAGAGATCGCGCAGAATCTGTCATGCTAGGTCCTGCATTCCAGACCTCAGGGGTCATGGAAAAGCTGCATGACAAATCGCGCATTCTTCCAGAGGACCCAGACATTTTTGCATTTGATACGTTGTGGTCGTGGTCGGCGCGGCTTTCGGGGTGAGCTTCCCGATCTGCACGCCCGGGATGTTCGCGGCTAAAACGGAAGAATTCAACGCGGTGAGTAAGTCGTTCGCTTTCGTGCCGGTCAAAGCCGTGATCGGCCACGCATTCAAGACGCTGTCGATCACTTGCGTGTCGCCGTTGATGTCGAAGCTCGACACCGTTTCCAAATAGTCCGGTGTGCCACTTGTACCCTGCGCCGGAGGGACGGCGGTTAAAGTTTGGTTCCCGACAACCGCTTTTCCGGTCGAGTTGTCCAGTCCGTGTTGAGTTAGGAAGTCCACTGATCCCTTCAGCAAAGCAGCTAACAGCTTTTCATTCGTGATCAACGTATTTTTGTCCGAAATGACCGTTGTGTTGACCCCGAAGTCCAGATCGAATTGGCGTGTTTGCTTCCCGACCGTCGTGGTGGTTGTAGTCGTGGTGGTCGTGGTCGTGCTAGGTGCCACCATGGAGGTCACCCCCTTCACGTCCACGCCGGGCAACGCCGCTGCCGCGACGGAGTTCGACACCGCGTCGCCGAGACTGGACAAAGCAGACGTGTCCAATCCCGCTGGCGGCCACGCGGCATCCAGCGCCGCGACTTCACTGGGGTCTACCGCCACGGAGAAGCTGGTCTTCACATCCAACGCCGCTTTAGTGGATCGCTTCGTCTGCTTCGTCTTCCCGCTGATCCGCATTTGCATGGACGTCCCGAGGAGAACCGTGCTGCCGGTTACGGTCAGCTTCAGATCCTTGATATCGTCCTTCGTCGCGCCGGCCAAACCTCCGTCCTGCAGGAACTTGAGCGCACCGTCCGCAACCGCGGACACCATAGCCGGGTCTTGCAGCACAGATTCATCATCCGCCTCAATCTGCATGCCGAATTCCCGGGAGACGAGCGTCTCGCCCACAGTGGTAGTGGTCGTCGCAGTCGTCGTTGTGACGGTGGTCGTGATCGTCGTGGTCGTTGTCGTGGTGGTCGTCGTAGTGGTGATTCCCGGCAACGGTGCCAGCTTGCCGACGAAAATACCGGGAAGACTTGCCGCAACGACACTCTTGTTGACGAAATCCAGCAGTTCGTTCGCTTTCGCCCCGGTGAGCGCGGCAACCGACCACGCGGCATGGAGGCTCGTCATGGTCTGGTTGTCCCCCTGGACCGTGAATTTGCTGACGGTTTCGAGATAATCGTCCCCCGCCGTCGTGCCGGCGGCCGGCGGGACGATTTCTAAGGTTTGGTTCGAAAGTTTCGCGGACCCGGTGGAATTGTCAAACCCGTTCGCTTCTAAGAAGTCTTTCGACCCTTTCAGCAACGCTTTTAATAATTCTGTGTTCGAAGCAAGCGTGTTCTTATCTGAGACGATACTATCATCGACCGTGAAGTCCAAATCGAACTGGCGGATCTCCGACCCCTCGGTGCTGGTGGTGGTCGTCGTCGTCGTGGTGGTTGTCGTGGTTGTAGTGGAGGTCGTAGTGGTGGTCGGCGCGGGCAGCGGTGCCAGCTGCCCGACCTTCACCCCATCGATGTTCGCCGCGATCACCGAGCTGTTGATGGCTGCCAGCAGCTCATTCGCCCCGTTCCCGGTCAGCCCCGCGGGCGGCCAGGCGTCAATGACGGATTGCATCGCGTCGGAGTCACCGGTCATTTTGAATTTAGACACCGTTTCCAGTGAGTCAGGGTTGGTTGACGTCCCCGACTGCGTGATGGTCAGCGTTTGGTTTTTCAGCATCGTAGTGCCCGTGCTGTTGTCCAGCCCCTTTGCGTTCATGAAATCCAGCGCACCCTTCGCCAAGGCGTGCAGCAGTTGCGTGTTCGTCGCCAGGGTAGCCTTGTCGCTGATAATCGCGGGGTCCACCGTGAAATCGATGTCGTACTGCCGGTATGCATTGCAAAAGTATCGTACTAGTAGAAATAGTATTACATTACAAATTTTTCCAGAAGGAAAAATGAAATTTGTAATGCTGAATAAGCTAAGGAACCAGATTTGTCATGCATGACTGCAATTACTTCTACGAGTACGATGCTTTTGCACAGGATAGCCGGAGCTGTGGCGCGATCGTCGTCGTGGTGGTTGTCGTGGTGGTGGTCGTCGTGGTAGTCGTTGTCGTGGTGGTCGGGGCGGGTTGGATCGTGATCTGACCAACCTTCACGCCCGCAACACCCCGGGAGATCACGGAAGAATTGAGTGCCGACAAAAACTCATTCGCCTTGCTACCCGTCAATCCCGCCGCCGGCCAGGCAGACAGAACCGTCGCCATGGCCGAATCGTTGCCCGTGACTTTAAACGCAGCGTATCAAATGCAAAAGTCTCTGGATCTGGAAGATTGGCAGGCTTGTCATGCATATTTTGCATTGATTGATTGATGTAGCTACGCCCCCTGACGTACCTCGGTAGCCGATTGCTCTACCAGCCGGAGATGCTAAATTCATGCCTATCTGTTCGCGTTGCACCTCTTGGTTCGTCATACAAAACGACTGGTGAGCAATTACCCGGACTGCCGGCCCTAATTTCTGCCGGTTTTGGTGTTTTAGGGAGTTACCCGCAACGCCCCCGCGGAGTTGGCGAAACCCTGATAGCGCGACGCAACCCTTGGCGGACCTGAACGACCTGAGACCATCCCCACCTTTGGATGTGTTGTCTCCCGCTTGTGCTGCACGTTCTGCTTCGAGCCGCCCAGACCCTGTGCCCCGCGGGATCTCGGTTGGTACAATGTTGGTTAGTACAAGTCGTATCCTGATCGCGGACGGCGGTGTTGTAGTTGGGGGGGCTACTTCTTTTCTTGAGGGGTCGAGGTAGTGGCATACTCGGAGCACTGCGTGATTCTAAGTTAAAACAGGGGCGAGCTGTTGCAGTCCCGGGGTCCTGCTGCGCTCTGCTGCTCCCAATGATCATTGCCATTTGGGGTCAGGCTACCTGTTGCATGAGCCATGACGTCTGTGATGCATGCCCTAGCATCACAGATTTTTAGAGGACTTTGTGATGCTTCTACCGCATGAGAAATGCCCTCCACGCGTAGCTGCACGAGCTGGACTCTTCTTGCTACTTAGTCATGCAATACAGACTTTTTTGGAATCCAAAGACAGCATCACAAGTTAGCACCCTCAGACCCAGACATATTTGCAATGCATACGGCGACAGTCTCCACGATGTTCGCGGCCGTGCCGGAAGACGGAGCGGAGATCGTCAGGGTTTGGTTCTCGATCTTGATCGTCCCGGTGGAATTATCCAGGCCGTTCGCATTCAGGAACTTTTTAGCTGCCGCCTTCAACGCGTTGAGCAGTGGTTCGTTGGTCGGTAGCGTGTTTTTATCCGCGATCACGGCGTCGTCAATCGTGAAATCGATGTCGTACTGCCGCAGCTGCGCTCCGTACGTAGAGCTGGTGGTCTATGGATGTGTCAGGATTGAAATCGACCAAGTTGAAATGATTTGTCATGCATAAAATGCAACGCAAAAACTGTCTCTATTCCAGAAGACGCAAGGGAGGCAGATTGTAGGCCTGTCGAGGTGTAGAAATAGAGCTGCTAAAGTAGCATGACAAAAGGCGCCGCCCTTACCCAAACAGAGTGACAAACTGGACTGAGGCTCTACAAAAATTTGTCATGCGCCAGTTGGAAACTGGGCTTCAATTGGCATCCATTTTATGCATCACAAACTATTTCAACTTTGACGATTTCCATCCTGACACTTCCATATGGTCGTGGTGGTCGTACTTGTCGTCGTTGTGGTTGTCGGCGCTTCCGTTGTCGTGGTCGTGCTCGTGGTGGTGGTCGTCGGCGCCGGCTTTGGTGCGATCTGCCCCACCTGCACGCCCGGGATGTTTGCGGCGATGACACTCGCGTTCAGAGCGTCTAACAACTCGTTCGCCTCCTCGCCGTGTAGACTGGCGGGGTCCCAAGCGGAATCCACCGTGGAAATCGTGACATTGTCGCCTTTGATGCCGAAGGCGGCCACCGTCTCCACATATTCGGACGTGGCGTTGGCGTTCTATCAAATGCAAAAATGTCTGGGTCTGGAAGAATGCGCGTTTGCCATGCAGGTTTTCCATGACCCACACGGTCTGGTATGCACTGCCTAGCATGACAGGCTCTGTGAGATCTCTACCATGCCTCTCCTGCATGAGAAACTGCCTCTAAACTTGTTGAAAAGTGGACCTCTTTTGGTAATCATGCAACACAAATTTATTCCACGATGCAGATGTAGCATGACAAGAAACACTCTTCCAGACCCAGACATATTTGCAGTTGATACGTTCGTCGCCGTGACAATAGAAAGCGTCTGGTTGTAAATTCTGAAAGTACCCGTCGAGTTGTCCAACCCGTTATTCAGCAAGAACGTCGCGGACCCGTTCTTCAACGCGTTCAACAGCGCTGTGTTGGTCGCGAGCGTGTACTTGTCAGAGATGACGGTGTCGTCAATCGTCAAATCCAAATCGTACTCACGGAGCCTCCTTCCAAGGGTCGTGGTCGTCGTGGTCGTGGTGCTATCCTGTGCAAAAGTATCGCACTCGTACTAATTGCAATTATGCATGACAAATCTTGTCCTTAAGGTAAAACAGCATGACAAATTCCAGCTCTCATGCTGAGAAAATTTGTAATGCAATTCATCCTAGTACGATACTTTTGCATTTCATACGTGCTCGTGGTCGTCGTCGGCGCCTGTTGCGGCACGATTTTCCCGACTTCAACGCCGACGATATTCGCGGCTTCCACCGTTTGGTTAATCGCGTCCGACAGGCTGTCCAGCTCGGCTTGCGTCAAATTTGCCGGGTCCCAGGCGGCTGCCATGGAGTCAATGGTTGTTTCTGGACCCTTGATTCCGAACTTCACCACCGTTTCCAAGTAGTCTCCAGTGCTGGTCGCGTTCGGGTCCTGCTTGAAGGTGACGTTTTCAACCGTCGCTTCCCCGGTCGAATTGTCGAAGTTTCCATTGGCGTTCAAGAAGTCGAGCGACCCGTCTATGATCGCGTCGATCAGATTTTGGTCACTCAGCAAGTCCATTTTGTCGGCGACCACGGCCGGGTCCACCGTGAAATCGAGGTTGAACGCACGGAACTTCGTCTCGAAAGTGGTGGTGGTGGTCGTAGTGGTCGTCGTTGTCGTCGTGGTTGGCGCTGGCTTGGGCGCGATTTTTCCGACTTTCACCCCAGCAATGTTCGCATTGATCATCGACTCGTTGATCTTTTTTCCCAAAGAATCCAACTGCGCGTCCGTCAACGTTTGCGCGGGCCAGGCAGAGGGCATGGAGCTGATTGTGTCGTTCGGACCCTTGATGCCGAACCGAGAAACGGTTTCGAGGTAGTCACCACTCGCATTCGCGTTCGGGGCGAGCGAAAGTGTGTGGTTCTCTACTGTCGCCTCTCCCGTGGTGTTCACGAATCCATTGTCTTCCATGAAGTCCAAAGACCCCGCCATCACCGCGTCGAGGAGCGCCTGGTCTGTGAGCAAAGTGTTCTTATCGGAAACCACCGCGGTGTCGACCGTGAAATCGAGATCAAATTCCCGCAAAACCGTCTCGAAGGTGGTTGTCGTGGTCGTGGTGGTCGTTGTCGTGGTGGTGGTAGTCGTGGTGGTCGTTGGAGCGGGTTTAGGGGCGATTTTTCCGATTTTCACCCCGGCGACGTTCGCTGCTATCATGGACTCATTGATGGCTTTCGACAAATCCTCAAGCTGCGCATCCGTCAAGGTCGCTGGCGGCCACGCGGTCGGCATGGAAGTGCTGGTTTCATTTGGTCCCTTGATGCCGAACCGAGAAACCGTCTCGAGGTAATCACCACTCGCGTTTGCGTTTGGCGCGAGAGAGAGGGTCTGGTTCTCCACAGTGGCCTCCCCAGTATCGTTGACCAGGCCGTTGTCCTTCATGAACTTTAAAGAACCCTCCATGACCGCATTTAACAACTCATCGTCAGTCAGCAGCGTGTTCTTATCGGGAATCACCGCTGAATCCACCGTGAAATCGAGATCGAATTCCCGCAACACGGTTTCAAACGTGGTTGTCGTGGTGGTCGTCGTGGTCGTTGTGGTCGTCGTTGTGGTGGTCGTCGTTGTGGTGGTCGTCGTTGGCGCTGGTTTCGGCGCGATCTTCCCGAGCTCCACCCCGTCGATAGCCCTCGCGATCATGCTGTCGTTGATCGCCTTCGCCAGGGAATCCAACTGCGCATCCGTCTATGAGAGTGCACAGCTCCCCCTACTTCCCCTCATTTGTATAGCATGAGCAGCAACAGAAGCAATGCCACAAATGTAGCTTTTGCATGACAAATCCGTAATTGGAATGTAGTCCTATTTGGGGGTTCAAAACTTGTCATGCGCAGAGTGCTTCATCATCATCATGTAGTGGACACCCGCACCCAGCGCCACAGGTCAAGGATCCCCTCCCCGGGGGGTGGGCGAGGAAGCACTTTCGGCGACCTCAACATACAAAAGCCGAGCGCTACCACGGCAAGTCGCCCCAATAAAAGTGCCAACCAGTCGGGAGCTACCCACCACACCTGATCAGTACAGCCCGGCCAGCTAGCCGAGCGCGACAGCCCAACATACAGAACGATCCAGGACCCGACCCATTTTACGCCTTAAGTTTTTGCTCTCACGGAAGAGACGACGCACCCCTTTGGGCTAAGGGGCGAGACTCTCCCTTAAGCCGCAACCCCACCCGGACAGGCGAGGCTGGACCATTTGTGCCTTACCTGCGGCACGGACGAAAAAGGCAAGTGCCGCGGACCGGAGATGTCAAACCATTGGCCACGCTTAAAGGCAAAGGTGTGGATTAGGTATTTTGCATGACAAATGCGGGGGAAGGAGAGTTGTGAGCCTTCATACCGTCAACGTCTGCGCGGGCCAGGCCGTCGGCATAGAGTCGATCGTGTCGACATCGCCGCGGATGCCGAACTTGGACACCGTCTCCAAGTAGTCGCCTGTGGTGTTCGCTCCGGGTTTCAAGGTAAGCGTTTGGTTCTCGACTTGCGCCAGCCCACTCGTGTTGACAAACCCGTTGTCTTCCATGAAGGTCAAACTCCCCTCCATGATCGCGTCGAGCAAGTCCTGATCGGTGAGCGAATCCGTTGTGTTTGGGTATATGCTGCTGTCGACTGTGAAATCGAGATCGAACTCGCGGAGCTCCAGACCTAGCGTGGTTGTCGTCGTGGTGGTGGTCGTGGTAGTGGTCGTTGTCGGTGCTGGTAGAGAAACAATCGCACCAACCTTCACGCCCTCCATACCCGAATCAATCACGGTTTTGTTCACGGCAGTTGCCAAGGATTCCAACTGCGCGTCGTCCAAGCCGCTCGGGTCCCAAGCGGAATCTAGCGCCATTTGCATCGAGCTCGGACCGCGGATGCCGAAGGCGCTTGTGACTTTCACGACGTTTGTGGTCGCATTCTCGGACTTTATCGTCAGTGTTTGGTTTTCGATGTAACTAATGTTCAAATCGGACAACCCAGCATCCACCAAGTAGTCCACCGACCCCTGCGCAACAGCGTCGAGCAGCGTGTCGTTCACCACGGCGTCGGCAGCGATTATGACACTATCGTCGATCGTCAAATCAATGTCGAACTGCCGCAAGCCGAGCGGCAGCGTGGTCGTGGTGGTTGTCGTAGTGCTGGTTGTGGTTGTCGTCGTGGTCGTCGGCGCCGGTAAGGGCGCAATTTGTCCCAATTCCACACCTGGGATGTTCAACGACACTAAAGTCGCGTTAATCGCCTTTGCCAGTGCGTCCACCTGCGCGGTCGACAAAGTCCCCGCGGGCCAGGCCGACACCATGCTGTTCTGCGTCTCGTTGTCCCCCCGCATGCCGAAGGACGCGACGGTCTCGAGATAGGACGTGTTGGTGGAGGAATTTTGACCTAATTCCAAAGTCACGTTCTCCATAGCCGCTGTGCCGGTGATGTTCACCAGCCCGTTGTTCTTCATGAAGTCCAAACTACCCTGCTCGACCGCGTACAGCAAATCTGCGTCGGTAAGTAACACACTCGTATCTGGATAAATGTTCGTGTCCACGGTGAAATCGAGATCGAACTGCCGCAACGCGAGGGGCAAGGTCGTCGTCGTGGTAGACGTCGTCGTCGCTGCGCCCGGCTGTGGCATGGAAACCAATGACTGCACGCCGATCCCGGGGATCGCTGCGGCTGCAACCGCGCTCGACACCGCGGAAGACAGCGACGCCAACGCGGATGCCGGCAACCCCGCGGCCGGGAAGGCGGAGCTCACCGCGCCCTGGGAGGAAGCGGGGACTGCGATCTGGAAGGAGGCGACCACGGACACGGAATTTCTCATCGAGCTGAGAATCATCCTGGCCCTTGCCAAAAACAGGAAGGGATTGGACACCGCCAGGTTGAAGTTCTGCAGGTCGCTCGCGGTGGTGCCCGGAATGGACTGCGCGAGGTAGGTCGCCGTACCACTTGCCATCGCGTTCACTAGGTCGGGGTTCGATGCGCACACATTCGGATCCGGGTCAGAACACGAAATCGACCCGCCGAATTGCAGTGTCGGCAACGTCGTGGTGGTTGTGGTCGTCGACGTTGTAGTTGTCGTTGTGGTCGTTGTCGGGGCGGGTAGAGGCGAAATCTTCCCGACTTGCACGCCTGCAATATTCGCATCGACGACACTCTCGTTAACCGCCTTCGCAAGCGCTTGCGTCTGCGTGTCAGTCAAATTACCTGCCGGCCACGCGGTCAACATGCTGTTCTGCACGGTGGTGTCTCCGCGAAGAACGTATTTGGAAACGGTTTCGAGGTAATCAGCGTCCGTGGACCCACCTGCTTTTTCTGTCAGCGTTTGCGATTCCAAAACCGCGGTGCCAGTGACATTCACCAGGCCGTTTGCCTTCAGGAAATCTACCGACCCCTTCGCAACCGCATCGAGTAAAGCTTGATTTGTTAGCAGATCCAGCTTATCCGCGATGATCGAAGTGTCCACGGTAAAACCTACGTCAAACAGCCTCTCCGACATGGGGAGCGTCGTGGTCGTGGTCGTCGTCGTGGTGGTCGTAGTTGGTGCGGGTAGAGATTGGATCTTCCCGACCTTGACCCCGGAAACGCCGGAATTTTTGATGGTGGTGTTCAGCTTTTCCGTCAAAATGTCCAGATCGGACTGACTCAGCCCCTGCTCGTTCCACGCGGCCTTCAAATCTTCCAACGTCTGGTTATCCGCCCGGACGCCGAATTTGGAGGTGACCTGGAGGTAAGCGCGTTTGCGGATGCGCCGGGTTCGTTGCGAGTATTTCCCGGTTATGCAATACAAATTTCCTGTACATGTACAAGATGCATCACAAATTCTACGAATTTGGAGCGTCAAACTTGTCATGCTAAACTAGGATCGAAGCCAAGTTTTGTCATGCAGAGACCGCATATGTACGTGTACGGGAAATTTACTGTGGATACCGGTCCTCGCGTTGAACTCTTGGACAATCCGGACAGAGGTTTCTTGCGTTTCCACCAGAGAGGAAGTTGCCTCGAAGGCCGCTTGTTGACTACCAGTTATACTACTACCCGCTTGACCGGCTAGCTGCAACAGCATCGCCGTGTAGTTTTTGATGGTCAGCGTTTGATCCTCGATCTCGTTCATGGAAAGACTACTCATTCTATCAAATGTAAAAATGTCTGGGTCTGGAAGAATGCATGTTTGTCATGCTTGTCTGGCATGACTCTTAAATCTGTCATGCACGTTACCCAAGAGCTCAGTTTTTCTGTGATGCAGGAACGCAGTTTGTCATGCAGAATAGGCAACACCTAGAAGCTCAGAAACTTGTCATGCTGAGCCAGCATTTGTGGCCTCATGATGAGACGCCACCCAGCATCACAAGTTTCCAGACCCAGACATTTTTACATTTGATACATTCCCGCCTGAATAAGGAAATCCACCGAACCCTGCGCGACCGCGTCCAAAAGGTCTTGATCTAAGCACAGAGCCGTTTGGTTGATGCTTTCGTCGATGGTCAGGTCCAAATCGAACTGCCGGAAAGCGATTCCCAGCGTCGTGGTGGTTGTCGTCGTCGTGGTCGTGGTGGTTGTCGTCGTGGTGGTCGTTGTGCTCGTCGTGGTACTCGTCGTCGGTGCGGGTTTCGGTGCGATTTCCCCCAATTTCACGCCGGGGATGTTGGCGGACAACATGCTCGTGTTGATCGCCATCTGCAACTCGTCCACCTGCGCATCCGTCAACGTCGCCGCCGGCCAGGCAGAAGGGAGGCTCGTCATCGTGTCGTTGTCCCCGCGAATTTCGAACTTCGAAATCGTCTTCAAGTAGTCGCCCGTGGCGTTGTTGTCCGGGTGCAGCGTGATGGTTTCGTGCGACACGGTGGCGAGACCAGACGTGTTCACAAATCCATTGCCCTTCATGAAGGAAAGCGACCCAGCAAGGATGGCATCTAACAGCGGCTGGTTGGTCAGCAGAGAAGTTTTGTTGCTGATAATGGTCGAATTCACCGTGAAATCCAGATCAAATTCCCGGTACGCGAGACCCAGAGTGGTTGTCGTCGTGGAGGTCGTGGTTGTTGTGGTCGTCGTCGGCGCTGGTTTCGGCGCGATCTTGCCCACTTTCACGCCACTGATCCCCGACGCGATCACGGTTTCATTGATTGCCGTCGCCAGAGCGTCGGTCTGCGCGTCGGTCAGCGTTTGCGCCGGCCAGGCGGACGGCATGCTGTCCAACGTCGGTTGGGGACCCTTGATGCCGAATTTGGACACGGTTTCCAGGTATTGGCTTGTGGCGTTGTTGCTGGCGGCAAGCTCGAGCTTTTGGTCCACCACGGTCGCCTCGCCGGTGGAATTCACGAATCCATTGTCCGTCATGAACTTGAGCGAGCCTTTCATAACAGCATCCAACAGATTCTGATCGGTTAAGAAATCGTTCTTGGTTGCAATCAGACTGCTGTCAACCGTGAACGTCAGATCGAATTCCCGGAGCACAGTGCCGAAAGTGGTCGTCGTGGTCGTCGTCGTGGTGGTCGTCGTCGTCGTGGTCGTCGTTGGCGCCGGCAAAGACGCGACCGGTCCGACCTTCACGCCGGCGATGTTCGCAGCAAGCACCGTGGCGTTGATCTTATCCTCTAAAGTGTCGATATCTGTCTGGTCCAGCCCGTTCGCGTCCCACGCGACATCGAGGGCCGCGAGAGTGCTCGAATCCGCCCGGACGCCGAACTTCGATAACACCGTGTAGCTGTTCCCCGTGTTGTTCTTCTGCGTGAGCGTTTGGTTCTCAACCTGAGAACTGGTCAAGCCGGACATTCCGGAGCCGACCAAGAAGTCGAGACTTCCCTTCGCAACCGCATCGATTAACTGTTGATTTTGCAGCGTCGTATCCACCGTGACACCTGTGACCGCCGTATCAATCTGCAGAGTCAGATCAAACTGGCGGTAGTAGACCGCGAGCGTCGTCGTTGTGGTTGACGTCGTGGTTTCGGTCACGGTGGTTGTGGTGGTCGTTGTCGTGGTGCTTGTCGTCGTGGTCGTTGGCGTATGCAATACAAATTTCCCGTGCATGTACAAAATGCATCACAAATTTCACCACTTTGGAGCGTAAAACTTGTCATGCTAAATGAGGATCGAAGCCAAGTTTTGTCATGCAGAGACCGCATTTGTACGTGTACGGGAAATTTCCTGTGGATATGGCGCGGGCTGGGACTGGATTTTCCCGACTTTGACGCCCGGAATATTGACGTTGATCACAGACGCGTTCACCGCGTTGGTCAACGACTCAGATTCCGCATATGCATCGCAAATATGCCTGGGTCTGGAAAGAACTTGTGACGCGTGGAAGGAAACAGTAAGCGCACTGTAATGCGCTGCCCAGCATGACAAGTTTTATTTCCGTAGTTCTGAGTTGCGTATTCCGCATGAGGAACTGCGTTTTTGCATGCCAGGCCAGAGGAGCTGTTTGCGGCCACGCAATACAGAGCTCAGAGTCATGCCAGACTAGCATGACAAGTCTCGCATTTATCTCGCAGACCCAGACACATTTGCATTTGATACAGCATCGGTCAAGTTCACCGGGTTCCAGGCCGTAGGCATGGAGTCGATCGTGTAGTTGTCGCCCTTGATGCGGAAGCTCGCCTGCGTCTCCAAAAACTCATTCCCGGTCGTGCTGTTTGCTCTTTCCTCTAAGGCCTGGTGCTCCAGAGTTGCCGTCCCTGTCGTGTTGACGAAGCCGTTCGCCTTCATGAAGTTCAAAGCACCCTCCGCTACCGCGTAAATCAGGTTTTGGTTTGTCAACAGCGCGGTCTTGTCGGGGATTTGCGCGGAGTCGATCGTGAAATCGAGATCGAAAATCCTCTCCGCGATGCCGAAAGTGGTCGTGGTCGTCGTGGTGGTCGACGTGGTGGTCGTCGTCGTTGTTGTCGTCGTCGGTGCGGGTTTTGGCGCGATCTTGCCGAGTTGCACCCCGGCAATGTTGGCGGCGATCATGGACTCGTTGATCTTTTTCGACAACTCCTCCAATTGCGCATCCGATAACGTCTGCTCCGGCCAGGCGGTCGGCATACTCGCAATCGAATCGTTCCCACCACGAAGGCCGAACTTGGACACCGTTTCCAGATAGCCAGCGATAGTATTGCTGGAACTCGGATTCAGGCTCAGAGTTTGGTTTTCGATCTGCGCACTGTACCCGTTGTTCGCCGTCGTGACCACCAACCCGTTGGCCTTCATAAACTCCAAACTACCCTCGGAAATCGCGTCTAATAATTGCGGGTCGGTTAAGAGCGTGTTCTTGTCCGCAATCACGTTCGAGTCGACCGTGAAGTCCAGATCGAACTCGCGGTAAGCGATTCCGATCGTGGTTGTCGTCGTGGTCGTACTGGTGGTTGTCGTGGTTGTGGTCGTGGTGGTCGTCGGCGCAGGCAGGGGCGTGATGTCCCCGACTTGCACCCCGGAGACCCCGGCGTTAAGAACCGCGGTTTTGATCCGGTCGGAAAGATCCGTCAACTCTGTACTGTTCAGCCCCTGCGGGTCCCACGCAATGTCCAAGGCGGTCAGCGTTGGGCTGTCACCCCGCACACCGAACTTCGAGACAACATCGTAGACGGCCTTCTTCGAAACCCTGTGGCCGTTTTCTAGGAGCAAGAATGGATTCGCGGTTTTCAAAGTCAGCGTTTGGTTCTCGATCTGGGTGAAATTCAATTCCGTCATCCCCGCGTTCACCAAGAATGCCAGCGACCCTTTCGCGACCGCAGTAACTAACGTGGTGTTCTTCAAGGTTTCGTCGATATCCAAGCTGTCGTCAACCGTTAACTTCAGCTCGAACTCGCGGAGGGCTAACGCTTCTGTCGTGGTGGTCGTGGTCGTTGTAGTGGTGCTGGTGCTTGTCGTCGTCGTCGTGGTGGTCGTGGTCGGCGCCGGTAGCGGCGCGATTTTCCCCACCTTCACGCCAGCAATGTTCGCCGCAATCACGGTCGCGTTGATCGCTTGTTGCAGCGCTTCGGTCAACGCGGTCGTCAGCGTCCCCGCTGGCCAAGCGCCCGGCATCGACCCGAGAGTGGCGCTGTCCCCCGCTAGGGTGAACTGCGACACCGTTTCGAGGTAGTCCCCACTCTGACTCGCGCCTGCGCGGAGGGTCAAAGTTTGGTTCCGGATTTCCGCGAGGCCACTGGTGTTCACCAGGTTGTTGCTGTTCAAGAAGTCCGCGGACCCCTTCGCCAGCGCATCGAGCAAGACCTGGTTGGTCAGCAAGTCGTTTTTGTCGCTGATGATGTTCGAATCCACCGTGAAATCCAAGTCAAACGCCCGAACGACCTCCCCAAGCGTGATAGTGGTCGTGGTGGTCGTGCTTGTTGTGGGCGGGACGGCGACGGCCGTGATCTTCCCCACTTGCACGCCCTGAATCCCCGCATTGAACACCGTCGCGTTCAGCCTTTTCGTGTAAGAGGCCGTCTCGTTCGCCGTCAACCCCACCGGGTTCCAGGCCTGGTCGAATTTGACTTGCATAGCACTATCACACCGGACCCCGAACCGCCACATGATAGAAACAATCGTCTCTGCCGCGGTGGTGTTCCCCACCGACTGCACTTTGAATTCGTCATTTTCGATCTGGTCGAAGGGCAATCCTGTCATGTTCCCCGCAATCAGGAAGCTCCAGGTTCCCTGGGATAACGCAGTGACGAGGTTTTCGTTTTCCGGCAGAGCGGTGATATTGACGCCGTTTTTCACTGTGAAATCCAGGTCCAATTCTCGATGAATCAGCGGCAGCGTCGTGGTTGTTGTGGTGGTCGTCGTCGTTGTGGTTGTGGTGGTCGTCGGCTGCGGCACCGGCGCGACAGAGCCGACGGTGATGCCGGCGCAGTTCGCCGCGACGGCAACCTCCGGCTTGATGGCGTCCAGGAGTTTGTCCGTCTCGTTCTGGTCGAAGGTCGACTGCGCCGCCCAAACGGAGTCGATCTGGGCGAAACCGGTGTCAGAGCCAGCTTCGAAGATGAAGTCGGCTTTCGTCGCCACCGTGTTCGACATGGCACCGCTCGTGACAGAAGTAACGTTCAGCGTCATGTTTTCCACCGCGAAGGTTTCATTCACCCCCGCGTCCTCCATGTATTTTTCCACACCCTGCGACAACGCGTCCATCAGAGTCGGGTAGTTAACGATGTTTTCGGAATTCGGAATCAAAATCTTTGACACCGTAAAGTCGATGTTGAACGTCCTGCTTGCAATCGATGCTATGCAACACAAACTGTACCGCACATGTGCAAAATGCATCACAAATCGTCCCAATCGATGGAAACAAGCCGATAGTTTGTCATGCCAAATAGAGTTAGAGAGGAGCTCTGTGATCGTGCAGCAGCGCCCCTGGAAAGTCATGTGCGGAACAAAATTTGCTGTGGATAGACGTGGTGGTCGTCGTTGTGGTTGTCGGCTGCGGCATGGACGCGATTTTTCCGATGACAACTCCCGGGATTTGCAGTGTCGTGAAGGAAGTGTTCAGAGCGTCTTTCAGAATCAGTAATTGATTCACCGACAACCCGCTCGGGTCCCACAAGGTATTCAATCCGTCCCTAGTCGCGTTGTCCCCGCGGACGCCGAAAGAGGAAACGACTTCGAGCAACCCTTTCTGCTGCCTCCGACCAGCATGCGCCTTCTTTGCTTTCGCAACTAAATGCAAAAGCATGACGTAGGGCGTGCCGGTACTGTTCGTGGCGAGCTCTAACTTCTGGTCCTCGATGTCCGCGAGCGTGATGTTTAGACCCGCGTTCACCAGGTAATTTTTCGTACCCGTCATCAACCCATTCAAAACGTCCGGATCGGTGAGCACGGCGTTCTGGTCGGTGATGATGGTGTCGTCGATCGTTAAATCCATGTCGAACTGCCGGAGATACAGACCGAAAGTCGTCGTGGTCGTGGTGGTGGATGTCGTTGTGGTGGTCGTCGTTTTGGGCACCACCCGGCCGACTTTCACGCCAGGAATTATGGGATTCTCAATTGTTACATTCTCAACTGTTACATGAATTTGTCATGCAAAAGCAGCATCATCATCCTCACGATCAAGCTGCTCCGCATGACAAATTTGCGAAGGCCCAAACCGCACTTAAATCTGTGCGGAATTTGTAATGCTACAGGTGCAACCTTCCCCCTTGCACTTTTCCAGTTCTTGCATCACAAGTTCATGTAACAGTTGAGAATGTAACAGTTGAGATCGCCATAGGAATGTTGGAAGCTATCACAGTGTCGTTGATCGCGGAAAGGTATCGTGAGTAAAAACGTACCCACACCAGAGTTGTAATGCAGATTTGCAAAGACAGGAAGACTTGTAATGCGCATCCCCATGAGAGCAATTTCCAATCGTGTTTTGGAATTTGTGATGCTGTGAACAGGATGAGGAGGTGGATTTGTTATGCGGCTTCCCTTGCTAAACTGCACTACAATACAGCCTGCAACTTGTCATGCGTGACTCACAAAACCCCTAGGTTTGTGTTGCAAAATCCCCATCCTGACTCTGGTGTGGGTACGTTTTTACTCAGGATAAAAGGAGCTGTTTGGTTTGTGTATCGGACAGAGGCTCGGTCCAGGAGCTTTCGATAGAACTAACCGCAGTCGGGTCTCCCTTCAATTTCAACGTTCCCTGCGTCTCCAGGTACGCCGAACTGCTAGCGGCGCTGTTGTTCAACGGTAACAACTCGAAGCCCGCTGCTTCCGCCGCACCACCGGTGGAATTCACAAATCCGGCAGCCGTGAGAAAGTCCAACGCACCCTGCGCCACCGCCTGTGGCAAGTCGGAGCTGTTCGACAGTAGCGCAGCTTTATCCACCCCGGGGTCGACCGTGAAGTCGATGTCAAAGATTCTCGTCTCTGTCGCCAACGTCGTCGTCGTGGTGGTGGTCGTCGTAGAGGTTGTCGTGGTTGTGGTCGTCGTCGGCGCGGGCAACGGGGTGATTTGTCCTACTTGCACGCCCGCAATTCCCGCAAGGTAAACCGCGTCATCGAGCAGTTGCTGCAAAGTATCCGTCTCGTTCGAAGAAAGTGTCACCGGATTCCAGTACGTGTCCAGCTCCTGCTTCAGCGTCGCGTCTCCCCGAATCGCGAAGCTGGAAACCACTTCCACAAATTCTCTCCTGACCCGCTTGGTGGATAACTCCAACAGAATCACGGCAGACGTGTTCGTCGTGTAGTTGCCCGACTGGGAAACAATCGTGATCGACTGCTTTTCAATCTGGGCGTAGGCGAGATTTGTCATGCCCTGCGCGATCAGGAAGTCCCAACTCGCCTGGCTGAACGCGGTCAGCAAATTCGGGTCCGACGCTAGCTCCGTCTTGTTGATACTATCGTCTATAGTCAGGTCGATCACAAACTGCCGGTAGTACAGACCCAAAGTGGTTGTTGTGGTCGAAGTGGTGGTCGTCGTCTCTGCAGGCGTGGTGCTCGTCGTCGTGGTCGTCGGGGCCGCTTTTGGAATGACTTTCCCAACTTTCACACCCGCGATGTTCGCGACAATCACGGTTGCGTTCACCGCGTTGACGAGATCCTTCGTCTGGTTCACGTTTAGAACCCCCGGCGACCACGCTGCATCGACAGACATCACCGTCTGATTGTCACCGACAATGGCGAATTTTGCCGTCGTCTGCAAGAACGGGTCCATCGCGGCGGCCGAAGCGTTGGCGATCTGCACCAGCGTTTGGTTGATCAGCTTTCCCGTCCCCGTGCTGTTGTCAAACCCATTGGCGTTCAAGTAGTTGACACTATGCATTGCAAAGATGTCTGGGTCTGGAAGAGTCATGCTGCTTTTGCATGACACAGAATGTCTGTCATAGAAGCTCAAGCATCACAGATTTCGAGAAGCTTCCGCATTGCTTACTCCGCATGATAAATTCACCACTTTGGTAACAGAAAGTGGACGTCTCTTGCTGCCTATGCATGAGAGATTTGTCTGTATTGTGAAATGCGCGTCACAAGTTGCAACCTTCCAGACCCAGACACATTTGCAATGCATAGACACTGGCCTCAGATAATGCTTTGAGCAGTTTGATGTTCGAAAGCAAGTCCTCCTTGTTCGGATGGACAGTCAAGTTCACGGTGAATTCAATGTCGAACTGCCGAATCCGGAAGCCCGTTGTGGTCGTTGTGGTGCTCGTGGTACTTGTCGTACTCGTGCTCGTTGTATGACAGTGCACAACTAATCCCCCTGCTCCCCCTCATTTGTATTGCATGAACGGCAATACAAGCATCAGCAAGAATGCCGGCTTTGCATGACAGGTTGGCAATGGAGTGTAGTCCTCTTTGGGCTGCCAGAACTTGTCACGCAAACAGTGCCAGGAGGCAAAGAGTGGATTGGGTATTTCGCATGAGAAATGAGAGGGAGGGGGAGTTGTCCACTGTCATACGTTGTGCTCGTCGTGGGGGCCGCAACCGAGGAAATCTGCCCCACCTGGACCCCTTGGATCCCCGCGTTGTTTACACTTTCGGTGATTTCGTACTTCAAGCTCGAAACCTGGTTCACAGACAAGCCAGCGTCGAGCCAAACCGAGTCCACGATGTTCAGCGTCGGTGTGTCCGCGTAGATCTTGAAGTTGAAGACCAGTTGCAGCACCAGTTTCCCCTTCTTCTTCGCCACCTGCACCAGCATCAAGACAGACGAACTGGAAGTGTTCGCAGCCGCAACTGTTGTTTGATTCGTGGAAGATAAGATCATCAAATTCTCTATGCATTGCAAAAGCATCGTACAAGTAGAAATCGCATTACAAATTCGGTCAGCGTGACAAATGTAATTTGTGATGCTGTTTTACCTTGAGATGGAAATCTGTAATGCATGATTGCGATTACTACGAGTACGATACTTTTGCACAGGATATTCTCCTCCTGGAACATGTCAATCGTGACGTTGGTCTGCTCCAGATCGAAGAATGACCACGTTCCCTCGACCAGAGCGGTCAGCAAGTTCGGGTCCACCATTAAAGCCGTTATGGAAGCGTCAGGATTGAGATCGTCAAAGTTGAAATAGTTTGTGATGCATAAAATGCAACACACAAAATGCCTGTCTTGCAGAGTTGGCAAGGGAGGCAGATTTTAGAAAGCCTGCTGAGGGGTAGCAGCAGAGCTGGTAAAGTAGCATGGCAAAAGGCGTCTTCCTTACCCAAACAGCATGGCAAAAGGCGTCTTCCTTACCCAAACAGCATGGCAAAAGGCGTCTTCCTTACCCAAACAGCATGGCTCTACCCAAATTTGTCATGCGCCATTTGAAAACTGGGTGACAGCTGGCATCCATTTTATGCATGACAAATCACTTCAACTTTGTCGATTTCAATCCTGACACTCCCATAGCCGTTGTGTTGATCGTATCGTCAATCGTTAAATACAGTTCAAATTCGCGCTCCTCAAACAAACGGGTTGTGGTCGTCGTTGTCGTGGTGTTCAGCACTGTCGTTGTCGTGCTGGTCACTGTCGTGGTCGTCGTTGTGGTCGTGTATCAACTGTAAAAATGTCTGGGTCTGGAAGAATGCAAGATTTGTGATGCAGGTTTTGCATGAGTCTTGATGTCTGTGATGCGTGCCCTAGCATCACAGATTTTTTGAGGCCTTCTTGATGCCTATTCCGCATTACAAATGCCATCTTCGCGTAGCAAAAATCACATTCCCTTTGCTACTCATGCAATACAGATTTTTTTGCAATCCAAATGCAGCATCACAAGTTCCAATCTTCCAGACCCAGACATTTTTACATTTGATATCGTGGTCGGGGTTGCCACTGGCACGATTTTCCCCACTTCGAACCCGATCAGGCCCGTCGCAGCCACCTTGTCCTTGATCAAGTCAATCAGCTCTGCGGTTGCGTTCGCGGTTAAATTCTGCGGGTTCCACGCGGCGACCGCAGAGGTTTGGGTTGCGGCCGAGCCGGTGATACCAAAGACCACGTCCGCCTCTAGATAGCTCGTGTTCGCCAGCGCCCCGGTGTAGCGGTCGGTAAGCGTGAAGTTGGTCAACCCGACGGTCTATGCATTGCACATATGTCTGGGTCTGGAAGATTGGCAGGTTTGTCATGCATATTTTGCATCATGATCCATGACGCCAGTTATGCATGACCTAGCATCACAGATTTTTTGAGGACTTCTCGATGCCTATCCCGCATGAAAAATGCCCTCTCCGCGCAGCACAAACTGGAGTCCTCTTGCTGGTCAAGCAATACAAATTTTTTTCGAATCCAGAGACAGCATCACAAGTTTAGAATCTTCCAGACCCAGACATATTTGCAGTTGATACGGTCGTGCCGGTGGTGTTGACGAAGCCGTTGTTTGTTAAGAATTCCAAAGACGCTTCGTACAAGGCGTCGATCAAATCCGGCTCATCCAGAATGTCCCCCTTAATCGGGTAGTAGTTATCGTTCACGGTGAAGTCAATATCGAACCTCCGTAACTCCGTTCCGTAAGTCGTTGTAGTGGTGGTTGAGGTTGTCGTCGTCGATGTCGTCGTTGTTGGCGCCGCGATCGACGCGATTTGACCGAATTGCACGCCGGGAATGGCTATGGATTGCAAAAGTGTCTGCGTCTGGAAGAGTGCAACATTTGTCATGCATATTTCTCATGGCCCATGATGCCTGTTATGCTTGACCTAGCATCGCAGACTTTTAGAGGGCTTCCTGATGCACCTTCCGCATGAAAAATGCCCTGTCCGTGTAGCAAAAACTGCACCCCTCTTGCTGGTCATGCAATACAATTTTTTTTCGAGTCCAAAAACAGCATCACAAATTCCAATTCTTCCAGACCCAGACATATTTGCAATCCATAATGGCAGCGTTCGTCACGGTCGCTTTCACCTCATTTTTCAGCGCCTCCAGTTGCACATTCGACAGCCCGGACGCGTCCCAAATCTGGTCCAGTAGATCCAAAGTCGGCTGGTAACCCAGAACTCCGAATTTGGAAATCACTTTTGCGACTAACTTCCCCTTCTTTCTCGCGACCTCGATGAGCATCAACGTTGTTTGGTTCGACAGCTTCGAAATCTCCATCGTTTGGTTGACGATGTCAGATAGCGTCAAATTCGTCATCCCGGACCCAACTAAGTAGTTGAACTCACCCAGCTGCAGTGCGGCGAGTAAATCCGGGTCGACAATCAGCTGGTCCGGGTCAATGGTGTCGTTGATGGTCAAGTAAATCTCGAATTGCCTGAAATTGATCCCCATCGTGGTGGTTGTGGTGGTCGTTGTCGTTGGCGCTGGTGCCGGCGCAACGTCGGACACATCGATCCCGGTGATGCCCGCATCAGCGATTTTCTGGTCGATCAAATCGACGAGCTTCTTGGTCATGTTGCTGTCCAGCCCGTTTGCAAGAGGGGATATCGAAAGGAAAAATCCCCCTTCCCCATAGCCATATCGAAAACCAAATTTGTGCTGCTGTATTTGAGTACACAAATCGACTTGTATGTAATGCTAGAATGCCAAGAGTCGCAGCTGTGGCCTCCTTTGCAGGCAATTTGTCATGCTGTTTCCCGCTTCCAGCTGCCTCCTGTCATGCTGAAGATGCAACCCTTTCCCACGCCAACCACCACTACAGTCCGCATCTTTTCCGTTCTAGCATGGCAAAGCTGATTTGTGACCACAAATCTGCATCACAGATTTCCGTTTTGATATGGGGAGGGGGGATTTTTCTTCTTGATAGGGGACCAGGCGTTGTCTAGCTGCGCGAGGTTGTATCAAGTGCAAAAGTGTCTGGGTCTGGAAGAGTGCCAGGTTTGTTATGCATATTTTGCATAACCCATGATGCCTGCAATGCATGACCTAGCATCACAGATTTTTGCAGGGCCTTCTGATGCGTATTCCGCATGAGAAACGCCCACTCCGCGTAGCACAAACTGAACTCCTCTTGCTGGTCATGCAATACAGATTGTTTTTGCCTTCCAAAGACAGCATCACAAGTTGCAACCTTCCAGACCCAGACACTTTTGCATTTGATAGGTTGTCCGCAGAACCCACAACGTCGAAGTTGGACACCGCGTTCGCGATGTAGGTGGCGCCGGAACCCGATAGGACAATCGATTCTATCGTGATTGTTTGGTTTTCGATTTGCGAGAAGGTCAGGGATATGAAATGCTAAAATGTCTGGGTCTGGAAACTTGTGTTGCAAGTCAGTCAATAACAAATGCACTGTAATGCGCCGCCAAGCATGACAAGTTGCTTCGTGCTTCTGTGCTGCGTATTCCGCATGAGAAGCTGCGTTTTTGCATGACAGGCGAGAGAGGCTGTTTGTGGCCACGCAATACAGATTTGAGGGCCAACATGCCAGATCAGCATGACAAATCTCACAATGAATCTTCCAGACCCAGAGTAGACTTTTGTATTTGATAAGGGAAATCATCCCCGCCTGCCTTAAATAGTCGTACTCAGCTTCCCCGAACGCAGTCAAAACGTTCGGGTCCAACGCGACGTCCGTGTTCGGATCTAAAGTAGAGTCGATCACAATTGTCACGTTGAACTGACGCTGCCCGCGACCGGTGGTTGTCGTCGTGGAAGTCGTCGTGGTGGTTGTCGTCGTGTTGGTTGTGGTCGTTGTGCTCGTCGTGGTGGTTGTCGTCGGGGTGACCAAAGGTGCGATCTTTCCGACCTTGACGCCCGCAATGCTGGCAGCGATAACCGACGCGTTCACCGCATTTGTCAACTCTTTCAACTGTGGAGCCGTTAATCCACTCGCGTCCCAAGCAAGCGGCAAATCGCTCATGGTATCCGGTTGACCGCGGAGGTAGAAGTTGAAAATCGTGTCCAGCGCAGTTGGGTCGGCCGTCAGCGTGCTGGTCGCGTTCGGATCCTCCGTTAGGGTCGTGTTGTAGATTTCAAAGTCGTTGCTGATGTTCATAAACCCGTTCGCGGTCAAATAGGTCACCGACCCCTCCGCGATCGCCTTCAACAGGGACTGGTCTGCCATCCAGGAAAAAAACTGTGTAAGTGAACTCTGTAGGAAGAGCAGCATCACAAATTCGCTTTGCATGACAGGGAGGACCTGTCATGCGCAGCTAGTACGTGGTGGAAACACGTGTGATAGTAGCCTATGACGCAATTGCAGCATGATGAGTGTTACTGTTTTGCATTTTCTGCATCACAGATTTACACTTACACAGTTTTTTTCTTGCATATCAGTGAGCAGAACTTGTTTATCCGCAACCACATTCTCATTGATCGTGAAGTCCAAATCGAACCGCCGCATGTCTGTCGGTAATGTCGTCGTCGTTGTGGTCGTCGTGTTCGTCGTCGTGGTTGTCGACGTGGTGGTCGTCGGCGCGGGGCCGGTGGTCACTGCGCCTACTTTGAGTCCCTGCAACCCGCTACCAGTGATCGCCTGCTGCACCGCGTACTGAAGCGCAACTTCCTGGTTCCCGGCCAAACCCGCATCCGACCAGGTGTCGTTCACGTTTGTCAAGGTTTCGTTGTTCCCGGAAATGCTGAAACCGTAAATGATGTCCATGTCCCACAAAGGTGTCCCTGCGGAAACTTCGGAGAAGATCGTGATTTTCCGGTCCTTCAAATCTGTCTCGATGATGTCCGGCACGGTCGCGGAAATGAAGAAATTGTACGCGCCGGAGGCCAGAGCGGCGATGAGGTTCACATCGGAATCCAAATAGTCCTTGCTGAACACGGTTTCGTTGATCTGCAGCTCCACATTGAACTCGCGGAGAATCATCTATGGCGCTCTCAAACGTTACATTCTAAACTGTTACATGAATTTGCCATGCAAAAGCACCTTAAGCCGGCAGATGATCGAGCTGTTTCCCATGACAAATTTCGGGAGGGCTAGACAGCATCTAAATCTGCGCCAAACTTGTAATGCAAAAGGCGCAATCTTCTTCCTCCTTCCAATTTTGCCAGTCTTGCATTACAAATTCATGTAACAGTTGAGAATGTAACATTTGAGAACTCCATATCATCCCCGTCGAAGTTGTCGTCGTGGATGTGGTCGTAGTGGTTGGTGGAGTTGTCGTGGTGGTAGTCGTCGGCGCCACCATCGGAATGATTTGCCCTACTTGAATCCCTTGTAATCCGGAGCCGACAACGGAAGCATTCACATCCGCGAGCAGCGCTTTTGTCTGCACCTCCGTCAAGTTCGCGGGCGTCCAGGCGGTGTTGTCGATGCTGTTCAAAGTGGATTCCGTTCCACTAACCGTGAACGTCGCCACGGCTCCCAAGTAGTACAAGTCCGTCGAGTTTTCCTTTACGGACTGCCCTTTCGGATTCAGCACCGTGTCCTGCACCATTGCTGAGTTATGCAATACAAATTTCCCGTACATGTACAAGATGCATCACAAATTTCACCAATTTGGAGTGTAAAACTTCTCATGCTAAACTAGGAAAGAAGACAAGTTTTGCCATGCAGAGATCGCATTTGTACGTGTGCGGGAAATTTACTGTGGATATGAGTTCGTCAAGTCTACCAATCCGTTCGATTTCAAGAAGTTCATGCTCCCGTCCGCAACGGCGTTCAACAGTTGCGCATTGGAGAACAAAGTTGACCTATCTGCGAATGCGAAGTAGTTATCATCCACGGTGAAATTCAAGGCGAATTCCCGGATCCTCGTCAACACCGTCGTTGTCGTCGTGGTTGTCGTCGTCGTTGTGGTCGTCGTCGGTGGCGGCGCCGGTAGTGGCACGACGTAATGCACTTGGACCCCCGGTATCGCGGCTGCAATGATAGTGTCGTTGATCGAGGTTTCGAGTAAGTCCGTTTGCGACGGGGTCAAAGCCAAAGGCGACCAGGTTTGGTTCAACAATGCTAACGTCTCGTTATCGCCCTTCACCTTGAACTTCGATAGCAATCCAAGCTTGCCGCGTCTTCGTCTATGCTGTCTCAGTTTCACCTGGTGCTCGAGTAAGACCAAGAACGCCGTGCCTGGAGTCCGGTATGCACTGCAAAAGCATCGCACTCGTACAAATGCATTACAAATTTTCTCAGCATGAGAAATAAAATTTGTGATGCGGATTTACCTTGACAAAAAGATTTGTAATGCATGACTGCAAAAATACGAGTACGATATTTTTGCACAGGATATCCAGGAAGCGATCGACAAAGTCTGGTCGAAGACCTGGTCGAGGGTCAAGTTCACCATACCGGAGTCGAAGAGGAAGTTGAACGACCCCTCCCTGACAGCTTCCAGCAAATCTGGGTCCTGAATCAGCTGAGTCTGGTTCATAGTGTCGTCGATCGTCAAATCCAAGTCGAACTGCCTCTCCAGCACGTCCAACGTGGTCGTCGTTGAGGTAGTGGTCGTTGTGGTTGTCGTCGTGGTGCTCGTCGTGGTAACGGTGATCGGAGTGATAATCCCGACCTGCACGCCCGGGATGCCCGCGGAAAGGACCGCAGACTCAATCTGGTCGGTCAGCGCCTTCGTTTCCGAAGCCGTTAACGTCACTTCATTCCACGCGGTGGTCATGCTGTTCCGCGTGTCGTTGTCCCCTTTCACGCCAAACGAGGAGATCGCGGTTAAGAACATGGTACTAGTGTTGTCGTCATTGTCGGATAAGGTCAAAGTCTGGTTGAAGAACTCTGCGGACCCCGTCAGGTTCTTCAGCCCGTTCGCCTTGAGAAAACCTAACGTTCCGTTCGCCACCGCATCCAACAGATCCAAATCTGTCAGCAAGTCGTACTTGTTCGCGATAATTCCGTTATCGACCGTGAAGTCGATTTCGAACTCCCGAGTGTCGATTCCCGTCGTCGTCGTAGTTGTCGTGGTGGTGGTCGGTGCGGGCATGCCGCTGGCTACGCCCACCGTAACGCTGTTGATGCCCGAAGCGGAAACAGTGGCAGAAACCGCAGATTCCAGCGCCTCCGCATCCGCGTCCGCCAGAATCGTATTTAAAAACATCTCAGCCCCATACTAGTTGTAGTGCAAATCTGCACGCACACACTGAGAATGTCTCTCATGCGGAGCACTATGAGAAGCGTTTTCTATTCGCGCTTTGAAATTTCTCATGCTCCAATCAGCATTGTATACTGGATCTGTGATGCTGCTTAACTACCTCAAAAGCACTACACTACGAGTCCAAATCTGTCATGCAAAACAGCCAAAACTTGTGGATTTGTCTAGCCGATTCCCCATCTTGACTATGGGGTGGGGACGTTTTTACATAGGATAGCCAGGCCGTTTTCGTTCCACGTTTGGTCGAGTAATTCCTGCGTGGCGTTGTCGCCGCGGAGCCCGAAGGAAAAGACGATCTCCATAGTGACCGTCTCGTCCCCGGTCTCCCCAGCAACAATTTCGATCTTCTCTTGTTCGATCTGGGTCTGGTTCAGCGTTGGCATCCCTGCGGCTTTCAAGAAGCCGAGGGAACCAAGGGAAATCGCCGTCACCAATACGTCGTTCTCCGCAAGCTCCTATGGATTGCAAAAGTGTCTGGGTCTGGAAGATTGCCAGGTTTGTCATGCAGATTCTGCATGATCCGCGACGCCTGTGATGCATGATCTAGCATCACAGATTTTGAAAGGGCTTCCTAATGCCTATCCCGCATGAGAAGTTCCCGCCTCTCCGCGTTACACAAACTGGACTCCTGTTGCTGGTCATGCAATACAGATTTTTTTGGAATCGTCCAAAGACAGCATTACAAGTTCCAAGCTTCCAGACCCGGACATATTTGCATTTGTTAGCTCCGTGCGGTTGATGCTGTTGTCGTCGATGATCAAGCCCAAGTCAAACTGCCGCAGCCCGATAGGGATGGTCGTTGTCGTCGTCGTGGTCGTCGAAGTTGTCGTGGTAGAAGTTGTCGTCGAGGTAGTCGTGTTTGTGCTGGTCGTCGTGGTAGAGGTCGTCGTTGTCGTGTTCGGCGCGGGTAGAGATGCAGGGTGCCCAACGGTCACTTCCACAATCCCACTTGCCAAAATCGCATCCGTCAGAAACTGCTCTAGAGCACTTAATTCCACGGTCCCCAAACCGCTCGGGTCCCAGGCCACGTCCAATTCGTCAAACGTCGCTTGCGTGCCCCGGATGCCGAAAGTGGAGGTCACAGTCACTTCTTGATCCCGCATCGCCTGCCGAACTTTCGCCAAGAGCAAAAAGCTCGTGTTGTTGCTATTCGCCGTATTGTTCACAATCGTCAGCGTTTGGTCCTCGATCTGCGATTTAGTCAGATTAGTCATACCCGCGGAAACGAGGAAGTCATACGACCCGTCGATGAAGGACTGCAATAAATTCGCATCCTGCACAACGTCGTTCAAATCGAACCCATCGTCCACAGTCAAGTCGATATTAAACGAGCGCAATTTCAGTTCCAAAGTCGTCGTGGTGCTCGTCGTCGTGGTGGTTGTCGTGCTGGCCGTGGTCGTCGTTGTGGTGGTTGTCGGCGCCGTCATGGGAATGATTTTCCCGACTTTCACACCCTGGATACCCGCGGCGATAACCGTGCTGTTAATGTCTGCGATCAAAGCGTCTAATTCCGCGGAGGTCAAAACCCCAGGCGTCCAGGCTTGGGTATTGATGGAATTCACCGCGGTGGCAGAGCCGGTGAAGATAAACTCGGACAACGTCTCCAAGTAGCTCGAATTCGCCTGCACAGTTGGGTTGGCAACTTCGGACAGTGTCTGGTTGATTATCTTCGCCGTGTTCTGCAAATCCACCAGTCCGTTGGACTTCAAAAACTCTAAAGTGCCGTCGGAGACTGCGTCTAGCAATGTTTGGTCGGTCAAAATGTCCTGTTTCACAGCGACAATGTTCAAATCCACCGTGAAGTCGATCTCGAACTGCCTCGCCGCCTGCGGGATCGTCGTGGTGCTCGTCGTGGTCGTCGTTGAAGTCGTCGTATTCGGTGCCGGCATGGAGTGCAGCGCCCCAACTTGAACATTCTGCAACCCAGAAGCGAGCACCGTTTTGTTCACGGCGTCTTCCAGCAAATCCACTTGCGGTGGGGTCAACGAAAGCGGATCCCAAACAGAATCTAAAAGTGTCAACGTTTCGTTATTCCCACTAACGCCGAACTTCGCGATGGTTTCCATAGTGCCCTTCCTCAAGGAGGCAGAGCTACCCTGCTTCTTCCTCGCCTTCTCGATCAAGACCAAGAAGCTGGTTTGTTGTGCAGCTGCCTGCGTCACGGAAGTGAGTTCTAAGTCCGTGTCTTTGATGTCAGTGATGGTCAGGTTTTGCATGCCCTGATCCACCAAATAGTTGAATGCTCCCTTGGCAACCGCATCCAGCAAATCTTGGTTCTCCACTAACAGCGTCGCGTTCACCTGGTCCCCGATCGTGAAGTCCAGATCAAACTGGCGCATCGCCAAGCCTAAAGTTGTGGTCGTCGTGGTGGTCGTTGTCGTGGTCGTCGTGGTGGTGGTGGTCGTAGTGGTCGTTGGCGCGGTTTTGGGCTGCACGAAAGTGACGGAAATGATCCCCGGGATTCCCGCGGAAACGACTTCCCCGTTCACCGTGTCTTTGAGCGCGTTCACTTCTACCTGCGCCATGATCCCGGATTCCGGGAACGCCGTCGCCATCGAAGTCGATGTCGCGTTGTCGCCACGGACCGCGACACTGAACGTTGCTTCCAGCGAATCCGTGGTCGCGCTGGTGTCGGCGTTGGGGCGGAAGAGTAGTTTCCCGGTCTCCAAGTACGCCGTGCCAGTACTGTTGTCTAAACCGTTCGCGTTCAAGAAGCCGGCCGTCCCAGCGGTAATCGCTTCCAGCAGTAAGGTGTCATTCACCAAATCGACCTTCGGCACGGTGTTGTCCACCTTGAAATCGATATCGAACTCCCGCGAATCCGTAGCCAGAGTCGTCGTCGTGGTTGTCGTGGTGGTCGGCGCTGGCATCGGGGCGACAAAACCGACCTTCACGCCGTTGACTTATCCACAGTAAATTTCCCGTACGCGTACAAATGTGATTTCCGCATGACAAACTTTTCTTCCAATCCTATTCAGCATGACAAGCGGTGTGCTCCAACTTGGTAAAATTTGTCATGCATTTTGTACATGTACAGGAAATTTGTATTGCATATCACTGCAGCAGAAATCACGGCGGTGTTCACTGCCGCTTCTAACGCATCGGTTTGGTTGGTCGCCAACCCTGCACTCGGGTAGATGATCTCCAACTCGTCTAACGTGTCGTTATCCGCTCGGATTCCGAATTGGAACACCACTTCCAGCGCTTCATCCACGTCACCAGTTTCCCCGGACACAATGTCGAACTTCTCTCCCTCGATTTGGTCTGACACCAGCCCGGTCATTCCGGCGGAGTTCAAGTAGCCCAACGCACCCAAACCCACCGCGGTTAACAAAACCTGTTTCTCCACTAATTCCGTTCTGTTAATTCCGGTGTCCACGGTGAATGTCAGGTCGAACTGCCGCAAAGAAATCGCGAGCGTTGTGGTCGTCGTCGTGGTCGTCGTCGTCACCGTGGTAGTCGTGGTCGTGGTGGTGGTTGTCGTGGTGGTCGGAGCCGGTAAACCGGTGCCCTGGCCCACCTGGATATACGTGATACCGGAAGCGGCAACCGCGTCAGACAAGCTTACTGTCAAGTCGTCCATGGTCGCAGCGTCGAGCCCAGCCGGGTCCCAAGCAAGGTCCAGCGCGTCGATCAAAGCTTGGTCTCCTTTGACGCCGAAGTCGGCTTCTACCTCCACCACTTTCGTTTTCATCTTTTTCGTCACCCGTAGTTTTCTCCCCTTCGCCAGTAGGACAATTGCGTTCTGCTTCGCCTGCTCCATAATCTGCTCATCTAACAGGAACGGAACACCGGCAGCAGCGCTTTGGTTCGTCGTGGTCGTGTTCGAAGTCGTGTTGGAAGTGGTGTTTACCCCCACGGCAGTCGCGTTGTAAATCGACAGTGTGTAGTTGATCATTTGCACCAACGTGACCGCGACGCCATTGTCATTCAACCAGTCGTACGTCCCCTGCGTCAAAGCGGATAGCAAGTTCGAATCGGAAATCAAAGAGTCGTCTGTTATCACGTCGTCCACAACCAGATCAAGTTCAAACCTCCTGTAAGCAGTTCCAATTGTGGTCGTCGTTGTCGTACTCGTGGTCGTCGTTGGCTCTTCGGTCGTCGTGGTAGTCGTCGTTGTCGGCGGGTTCATCGGAATAATTTTTCCGACTTTGACACCGGGATATGAAAGTGCACAACTCCCCGTCTCCCTCATTTGTCATGCAAAATCGCACACCGATTGGCTTCCCTGTGGCAAGGTTTGCATGACAAATTTCGAAAGTAGCCCAAGCAGTACTCCAGTACGCACATAAAAAATTTGTCATGCGCAGACTCCAGGGTCGCTGGCGTTTGTATTGCTGTTGATGCAATACAAACGAGGGGGAGGGGGAGTTGTGCACTGTCCTACGGGGATTCCGGCCGCGACAATGCTCGCGTTCAAGTCTTTCATCAACCAATCCACTTCGTCTTGCGTGAAAGATGTGTTGCTTCCCGGCCACGCCTATGCACTGCAAAACTACGGCGCTCGTACTAATCGCAGCACTACATATACAGATTTCCTCCTCTAGTACCCAAATCAGCATCACAAATTCCATTTTTTTTTCTAAAAAAAACTTGTGATGCGATTCATACTAGTACGATCCTTTTGCAATGCATAACGCGGTTGCCAAGCTGTTGATCGTTTTCGCGGACCCCCGGATGCCAAACCTGGAAATCGTCTCCAGATACTGGCCGTCCGTGTCGTTGATCAGTTCCAGCTCTTGCTCGTCGATGTACGCGGTTCCGTTCAAGTCCACCATACCGTTGCTGGTCAAAAATTCGTGACTCCCGTTCGCGATCGCGTTCAATATATCGGTGTCGAGCATTAGTAGACTTGTGTTCGTGACAATCGACTCGTCGTAAGTGAAATCCAACTCAAATTGCCTCCTCGCAATCATCATCGTCGTGGTGGTGGTGGTTGTCGTGGTGGTCGTCGGTGCTGCAATGGGAGTCACTTTCCCGATCTGGACGCCCTGAATGCCGGTGGAAGTGACCGCGTTGGCTATGGTATCTTCCAACTCGTCGCGTTGCGTCTGGTTCAAGCCCTGCGGGTTCCACGCATCCTCGATCAGATCCAAAGTATCGCTGTCCGCCGTGATCTCGAACGTGGACAAAAGCTCCGCGAAGAGGGTCGCTTTCGACGAGGACTTCGATGCTACTTTTCGTCTCGATTTCTCCACAAGCAGCAAGAACGAGGTCGCCTTCTCCCCGGTTTCTAACAAGCTCGTCGTCACGTTCACGACGCTCAAAGTCGTGTTCTCGAACATCGCGAAAGTCAAAGCTGATACCCCTCGTGTCGTCAAGAAGTTCAGCGACCCCTGCGTCACGGCAGTTTGGAAGAGGTTGTTGTTGACCAGATCTGCTGCGTTGGTCACTGAATCGTCGATCGTCACATCCAGCTTGAACTTCCGCTCCACCGTCTGCATGGGGGTCGTCGTCGTGGTGGTCGTCGTTGTGGTGGTCGTCGTTGTTGTGGTCGTGGTTGGCGCCGGGAGGGGCGCATCCTTCACCGCGGTCACGCCTTGAATCGGGAAGTTGACGACAGAATTGTTAATCGCTTGCAGCAGCGCTGCTTGCTCCGCCAGGGTCAGCGTCTGTGGCGGGAAAGCGGATTCCATCGAGACCATCGTCTCGTTGTCGCCGAAGATTCCGAAGCTGGAAACTGTTTCGAGGTAGGCAGCATTGTAGGTAGCATTCGGCGCTAGTTCCAAAGTCTGGTTGTAGTACTCCGCTGTGCCGCTTAAGTTCTTGAAACCATTGTTCTTCATGAACTCCAGCGTCCCTTGTTCCACGGCTTTCAGCAAGTCCGGATCGGATAGCAAAACCGTCTTGTCTGGAATAAGAGTCACGTCCACCTTGAAATCCAGTAAAAACTGCCGCAAGGCCAGCCCGGTGGTCGTAGTCGTGGTGGTGGTCGTGCTCGGAGCTGGTAGAGGTGTCGCGGCTCCAACCGTAACCCCAGAAATCCCGGCGGCGCTCACCGTAGCGGAAACTGCGGCTTCCAAAGCGAGAAGCTGCGTGTTGTTTAAATCCACCGGAGACCAAACAGAATCCATACCCTGCAAGACGTCATCCGCTGCGCGCACGCCAAATTTGAAGACGACCTCGAAGGAAACATCTTTTGTCCCGTTCAAGCCAGATACCAGCGTGAATTCTTCGCCCTCAATGTTCGACGATTGGAGTTGCGTCAAACCGCCCGCTTCTAAAAAGCCTAAGCTTCCCAACCCGACTGCTTTCAATAGAACCTGGCTGGTCAATAAATCAGTCCTGTTCACGCTGTCCTCCACCGTGAACGCAAGGTCAAACTCGCGCTCGACCAGTTGCTGAGTCGTGGTCGTGGTGGAAGTGCTTGTGGTCGTGCTGGTTGTGGTCGAAGACGTCGAGGTGCTTGTCGAGGTTGTCGTCTGCGCCGGCATAGAAACCATCTGACCCACCTGAATGTCCGTCAGGCCCGCAGCCGTGATCGCAGCGTCAACGTAATCTTCCAATAGGACGATCTGGCTTGTATTCAGACCGCCCGGATTCCAAACCGAATCCAACGTGGCCAGCTCCTCCGCGTTGCCTCGCACACCGAATTTGGAAATCGCTTCCAGTTGCCGCTTCTGCATGTTCGCAGCCAGTCTGGAAGAGGCTACACCGGTAGTCCGGGAACCAGTTGCATCAAAAGCGGTTTGCTCGCCGGTGCTTTCCGCCGCGAACAAAACCATCATCATGGTCGTGTTCGCCGTTGCGATGGTCAGCGTTTGGTTTTCAATCATCGAGAGCGTGACGTTCATGCCCTGGGAGAGTAAAAAATCCACACTGCCCTGCGCAGTCGCGTTCAACAGAACTGGGTCGAGGATCCACTCCTCGTCCGTGAAATTCGAATCGTCCTTGATCCCGAACTCGATGTCGAACTGGCGGAGACCGAGACCAAGAGTAGTAGTCGTGGTAGTCGTTGTCGTCGTGGTTGTCGGTGGCGGCATGGGGATAATTTTTCCCACTTGCAAGCCCGGGACATTTGCGGCGATAACGGAGTTGTTGACCTGTTTGACTAAGGCCTCGAGCTCATCGGATGGTAAACCCGCCGCCGGGAACGCGGTTGCGTTCAAAGATTCCCTGGTTTTCAAAGTCCCTCGCACTCCGAACGTCACCACCGTTTCAATCACTTTGTCGTCGTCGTAATGCGTCACGTTCGCGACCTCGATCTGCGCATTCTCGATGTAAGCGACGGAGGTTAAGTCGACCAAGCCGTTGGATTTCAAGAACACCAAACTCCCCTCCGCAATCGCGTTCAGCAAATCGGCGTTTTGCAACACCTGCGTCGTGGTGTTCGTGACCACGGTTTTGTCGACGGTGAAATCGATTTCGAACTGCCTGAGTTCGACGCCCAGAGTGGTGGTGGTCGTTGTCGTCGTCGTCGTGGTAGTTGTCGTCGGGGCCTGCATCGAGATAACTTTCCCGACAACCACTTTCGGCGGCAACCCGGCGATGCCCACGGTTATGTTGATGAACTTCAGCAGCGCGTCAACTTCGGTTTGATTGATCCCGTTATACGGGAATGCGACTTCGATCGCATCTTTCGCGATCTGGTTCGCTTGGATGGAAAATTCCGCAAGGGTTTCAATATACGCTTTCTTGTGCCTCTTCCTTCGCTCGTTCTCCAAGAGCATCAAGAAGGAAGTTTGGTTTCCGGCGGTCGCAGCTCCCGCGCCTGTGAGAAGCGTCAGGTTGAAGCTGTCGATGTCACCGATCGTCAAGTTGCTTACTCCTCTGTCGACAAGGAAGTCCACTGTCCCCTCTTGCACTGCCAGTTGCAGATCCGAGTCCTTCAAAGTCTCCGAAACGTTCAGCGAGTCATCAATGGTGAAGTCAATTTCGAATTGGCGCAAGATAGAAGCCACTGTCGTAGTTGTGCTCGTCGTCGTGCTCGGCGCGGGCATCGGCTTCACAATGACCACGTTCGTCACACCGGGGATCCCTGCAGCGAGAACCGTGGTCTTGATCCTCGTTCTCAAATCCGTAGTCTCTGCGTCAGTCAAGTTAGTAGCGTCCCAGGCATTGTTTAA
Source organism: Amoebophrya sp. A120 (assembly GCA_905178155.1). Classification (NCBI taxonomy): domain Eukaryota; class Dinophyceae; order Syndiniales; family Amoebophryaceae; genus Amoebophrya; species Amoebophrya sp. A120. Next base: position 509,689 of record CAJINV010000004.1, on the reverse strand, counting down.
GCTGATCAGCTGCTGCGGCTCGACGCGAACGCCCAAAGTCGAAATCGTATCCAGATAGTTCTTGTCGTTCGGATCGTCGGTCGCGGAAAATTCGAGTTTCTGGCCGTCGAGCTTCGCCGTCCCCGTCGAGTTATCGAAGCCTTTCACCGTTAGGAAGTCCAACGATCCGCGTGCGACTGCGTTCAACAAATCTTGGTTGGTCAAAAGTTGTTGCTTATCAGCCACAACAGTTCCATCGATCTTGAACTCCAACTGAAACTGCCGCTCCGCGAGTTCGAGAGTCGTCGTGGTGGTTGTCGTGGTCGTCTGCGCTGGTAAAGGGGTGACGAATCCAACTTTCACACCGGAGAACCCACTGGCAGAAATGGTAGCGCCAATTGCCGCTTCCAGCGCCAGTGTTTGCTGGGAGTCTAAGCCCGATGGGTTCCAAACAGTATCTAACTCATCCAAAACCGTTTGGTTCGCGCGGATCCCGAAGCCGTAGATGATTTCTAAAGCGTGTGCTTTCGTTCCGTTTTCCCCGGCAACGATCGTGATATTGGATTCCTCAACCTGCGTCAGGTTCAAATCTGACATCCCCGCTGCTTTCACAAAAGCCACGGAACCTAAAGCGAGCGCGGACACGAAGACGTCACTCGCCACCAATGCAGTCCTGTTCACCGCGTCATCAATGGTGAACTCCAAATCGAATTGCCGCATGCCGATCGGCAGAGTGGTCGTTGTGGTCGTCGTCGTGCTCGTTGTGGTCGTCGTTGCGGTGGTGGTGGTCGTCGTGGTGGTCGTGTTGGGTGCCGGTAGAGAGGATAAAGTCCCGACCTGCAGATTTGGCAAATTCGAGATCGTCGCCGCTCCCACCGCCGCGATAATCGCGTTTCTCAATGCTTGCATCTGCACGGCATCCAACCCGACCGGATCCCAGACCTGGTCGACGAGTTGCAAATCTTGTTCGTTACCGCGGACTCCGAATTCCGACTGTAACCTAACTTCCTTAATCCCCCGCTCCCTTCTCCTCAAATTCGCGAGCAGGATCAATGAAGTCGCGTTCGGTGAGGTCGCGTTCGCGAGAACGACGGACAGCGTTTGGTTTTCAATCGACCCGAGCGTCAAGTTCGACATGCCGCTCGCGACGAGATAAGCCCAGGAGCCGTCCGCCATGGCGTTCAGTAAATCCGGGTCCTCGCACATCACATCCACGTCGACCGCACTGTCCACGGTGAAATCCAGTTCGAAAGTCCGCAAAGCCAGACCCAGCGTCGTCGTAGTGGTCGTGGTGCTCGTGGTCGTCGTGGTGGTCGTGCTGGTCGTAACCGGTGCGGGCAGTGGTGCGACCTTCCCGAGCGTTACGCCCGGAACAACCGCGGCGAGGATGCTGCTGTTGATCCTCTGTAGCAAGTCGTCCGTCTCTGTCGCGGTTAAGTTTAACGGCGACCAAGAATTTGTGAAGCTGGACAAAGTCGTCGGATCGCCCTTGACTTCAAACTCGTAGATCGCCTCTAAATAGGTGCTGTTGGACGCGGAGCCCGGATTCACTGCCAAAGTCGCGGAATAAATCGACGTCACCACATCCGTGTTGTTCATGAAGCCCTTGGCATCAAGGAAATCGGTGGAACCCTGAGCAATCGCATTCAACAAATCCTCATCCGTCAATAATGTCGTCTTGTCCGGGATCGTGTAGCTGTCCACCGTGAAATCGATGTTGAATTGCCGCACCATCGTCCCGAAGGTTGTGGTCGTTGTGGTCGTGGTTGTCGTCGTCGTAGTTGTCGGACTAGCCATGGAGACGACTTTTCCGACTTGGACACCAGTAATGTTCGCCATGATCACGGTTATCCACAGCAAATTTCCCGGACACGTACAAATGCAGTCGCTGCATGACAAAACTTGCCATCAATCCTAGTCTAGCATGACAAGTTGGAAACTGCAAGTTAGCGCAATTTGTCATGCATTTTGTACATGTACGGGAAATTTGTATTGCATAACGGTATCGTTAATCGCATCCTTCAACGCATCCAATTCCGCGTCATCCAAGCCACTTGGGTCCCACGCGGAATCGACTTGCTGGATTTTCAGCACAGGTCCCTGGATAGCAAATTTCGCAATAGTTTCCACGTACCCACGCTTCCCCTTTGATTTTCTGTTCGTTTCCAACAAGTTCATGAAGAAAGTTGTGGTGTTCCCTGGTAATATTTCCAAGGTCTGATTCTGCAATTCTTGAACTGTTAGATTCTCCACCCCTCTCGAAACCAAGAAATCATACGACCCTTGCCGCACCGCGTTCTGCAAGTTCAGTTGCGCAATCACTTTCGTGTGATTCAAACTATCGTCGATCGTGAAGTCGATTTCGAACTGCCTGAGTGCGACGCCCTCGGTGGAGGTTGTCGTTGTGGTGGTAGTCGTCGAAGTGGTTGTGGTGGTCGTCGTAGTCGGGGCGGGTTTTGGAGTAATCTTCCCTAACAGAACCCCCTATGGTGAGCAAAAACGTTTCCACCCCAGAGTCAACATGGCAAATCTGCTACACAAATCTACCAGCTTTGGCTGTTGCGCATGACAAATCTGGGCTCGCAGTGTAGTCGTGTTTAGCTAGTGCAGCAGCATCACAGATCTCGCACACCATGCGGATTTGAGCATCACCAATCGCAAAACGCCAGTAGATACTGCTTCTCATGGGTCTCCGCATGAAAAACATTCTCAGCATGCAGATTTGCATTACAACTCTGGGGTGGGGACGTTTTCACTCAGGATACGCCAGGCACATTCATCATCGTCATGGATGTGTTCACGTGGTCTTCCAAAGCTTGCGTCTCCGCGTCGGACAAAGTGTCCCGCGGCCACGCACCGCCGATCAAAGATTCAAGCGTCGTGTTGTCTCCGCGGATGGTCAGCTCCGTCGTCACTTCTAGGAAGCTGTCGTTTGCGGCTGAGGAAGTCGCGTTCGCGGTCAGCACCGGGGTCTCGATCACCGCAGTGCCCGTCAAATTTTTCATACCGTTCGCCACGAGGAATTCCCTACTGCCCTCCGCAATCGCTTCGAGCAGTTGCGGGTAGGTACATAAAGAAGATTTGTCTTGAATCACGGCGGGGTCGACGGTAAAATCCAAATCGAACTCCCGAATTTCCATTCCCAGTGTGGTCGTGGTGGTGGTCGTCGTCGTGGTCGTAGTTGTCGTCTGCGCCGCCATGGCGGTCACTTTCCCGACAGACACCCCGGCGATCGCCGCGGAAATGATGGTTTGGTTTACCGCAGCCTCTAATTGGCTCGTTTGGTTCGCCGTCAGGCCCTGCGGCGACCAGGCGGTGTCGAGCAGGTCTAAACTGCTACTTGCCGTCTCCCGAATTCCGAAGGAGAACACGACGGGTAAATCGTCCTGTCCGTACTCTTTCAGGCTCAACCTTCTATCCGCCGCACGTTCGACCAAAACGATCATGAAGTTCGTGCCCGAGGAGGTTGCTTCGGTCAATTCTTGATCTTCAAACTGAGCTTCCGTCAAATTTGTCATGCCGCGGTTGCGCAGGAAGTTCAAGGACCCGATCGTGAACGCGTCGAGCATGACTTGAGATTGCAGCAAGTTCTGCTGGTCCACGGTGTCATCTACCGTCAAGTCCAGTGCGAATTGCCGTAATTTCAGCTCAAAAGTCGAGGTCGTTGTCGTTGTGGTCGTTGTGGTGCTGGATGTGCTCGAGGTCGTGCTGGTGGAGGTCTCGCCCGGAGGTAATGGAGCCGCGGTGGTTGTCGTGGTACTTGGTGCGGGTAAGGACACCACGTCCACAATTTGCACATCTGGAATGCCCGCCGCGTTCACCTCCTGAGCCACGAAATCTTCCAAGTACTCTACATGACGTAATTAGCGGCCCTTTCATAAAGGTCACAGGTCAAATGACTTTTCACATTCTGGCCCACACCACTGACGGTAGAAACCAAATGCAGCGCTGCAGCCCCTGCGCCCGCGCGTTGGCGCGACTTACCCGATGCGACCCCCTGAGGCTTACGTGGGGTTTTGGTTTTCGGAACCTGACATAGCGCTCCGCGAACCAAAATAAAAAAACTCCTTCGCGGCGCTGCCACGCCGCCCAAATTTTGAGGGGGCTATCCAAGGTTTTGGCTTCCAAAACCTCGCATAGCCCTCCGCGAACCAAAAAAAATTCTTCACGACGCTGCCGCGCCGCCCAAATTTAGAGGGGGCTATGCGAGGTTTTAGTTTTCAAAACCTCACATAGCCATCCGGGAACCAAAAAAAAAATATGCCGCCCAGATTTCGGAGAGGCTATACGAGGTTTTGAAAAAAAAAGGCCCGGGTAGGAAATATACTTTTCGTGGCGCTGCTACGCCGCCCAAATTTCGAGAAGGCTATACGAGGTTTTGATTTTCAAAACCTCGCATAGCTATCCGCGAACCAAAAAAAATTCTCCGCGGCGCTGCCGCGCCGCCCAAATTTCGAGGAGGCTATACGAGGTTTTGGCTTTCAAAACCTCACATAGCCCTCCGCGAACCCAAAAAAAAAAATCTTCGCGGCGCTGCCGCGCCGCCCGAATTTCGAGGGGGCTATACGAGGTTTTGGTTTTCAAAACCTCACATAGCTCTCCGCGATCCAAAAAAAAAAAAATTCGCGGCGCTGCCGCGCCGCCCAGATTTCGGAGGGCCTATACGAGGTTTTGAAAATAAAAAGCCCGGGTAGGAAATATGAGTTTTGATTTTTTTCCTACCCGGGGTTTTTATTTTCAAAACCCCGGGTAGGAAATATTTATCAGCTGTTATCACCCTCACAGACGTGCAGAGCAGCGGATAAATATTTCCTACCCGGGGTTTTGAAAATAAAAACCCCGGGTAGGAAAAAACGCAAAATGCATTTTTCCTACCCGGGCTTTTTTTATTTTGCTTACAGTGCGAGCCCCCGAGCATTGCAACCTATCTACGCCGCTTGCCCACCTATTTTCTACGTCTAAGTACGCGCGCACTGCTTTGGTGCGTTTCAGAGGGCTGCTTACTCGAAGTTCATGCCCCAATACTCCCCGCGCAAATTTTTCTCCTAAGCTTCCATCCAGCAGTCCCCCCGCAGAGCAGCCGCCCCCGCGTAGCACTCCGAAGCGCTCACCTGAGTATTTAGTCAGTACAGCGCAGCGTGGCGCATCCAGGTCCAGAACGAGAGCTGCCCGCTTAGTTACTACACTGCGCGCGCCTACACAGTCACAACCTGTAGAAATGTGCGGACTATCAGTTTTCTTGTTTTGTCGTGTTTGTGTATTCCTGATGCCTACACTGTGCAAGGTGTTGCAGATGCGGCGCCGATAGACAAAGGAACAGGCGTCGCAAATGCGCAACGCACTTGCGTGGTTTATTATACGGAAACACAAACACCAAAGCCGCCCGGCGCACTGCATTGGGTGGCAGCCGACGGGGACTAAAGTTTCCGAGCTGTCGAGAGCTTTCTTTGGCTGGCTGTTTCTACTTCTTCCATCACGTTATTTCCCTGTGCAAGCTGCTTCAGAAGCCTACGCCACTGATAAAGCGTAGGCTCCTTGTAAACAAGCCTCTTGCTTCTTTTATTGTACGGAACTAAAGGAAGCGCGCCTGCTGCACAAGAGCGAGTAGCTGCAGACGCAGCTCCTGGCCACGTTCCGACCTATTTAAAGTTCTTTTTTTTTTCTTCAGCGTTGGGTATGTGACAAGAGGTGAAAGGTCCGGACTTATGAAAGGGCCGCTAATTAAATATCTGGGAGTAATTTGTTTCATTGGACGTCAACCCCACCGGGTTCCACGCGGCATCGATTTCTGCTAATAAACTCTCTTTCCCACGGATTTGGAAAGCGGAAATGACATCCAGTAACCCCCGGCCCATCTGGATCGCTTCGGTTGACTCCAAAAGCATCATACTGGTATTGTCAGGCGTCCAATACACGATCCTGAGACTCTGGTTCTCGATATCGCTGAAAGTGATGTTCGGGTCGAACATGCCCTTGAAGTTCAAGTAGTCCACCGCTCCCTGCGCCACCGCGTCGAGCAAAACCTGATTGCTCACGATGTTTTCCAAATCTTGGTCCGTCGCGTTGTCGTTGCTCACGGTCAATTGCAATTCGAATTCCCGCATCGCCATCCCGAGAGTTGTCGTGGTGGAAGTTGTGGTCGTCGTCGTGGTGGTTTTCGTGGGTACGGAAACCACGTGGCCGACTTGCAAGACCCCCTTGATATTCCCTGCAACCACCGTGTCGTTGATCGCCTGCTGGAAGTCCAGAACTGCTTGGTTCGTGGCTAAGCCCTGGTTGTCCCAGAAGGAGTTTAAATCGGACAAGGCCGTCTCATATGGATTGCAAAAATGTCTGGGTCTGGAAGAGTGCAGGACTTCTCTTGCAGGTTCAACATGACGCATGCGGTCTGCGATGCAGGATCTAGCATGACGTATTTTATTGTGATTTTGTGAGATCTCTATCATGCCTATCCTGCATGAGAAACTCACTCCCAACTTGGTCAAGAATGAAGACGAGCTTTTGGTAATCAAGCAACACAAATTTTTGCATGATCCAGATTCAGCATGACAAGCTGCATCCTTCCATACCCAGACATATTTGCGATGCATATCTCATCCCCCTGCACGGAGAACGAGAACTCCGTCGCCAAGTAGTCGTCGTCATACGCACCGGATGCGGTAAAATCTTCGACTAATTTTACGTCAATCACGTCAAAACCGCTCATGCCCGCGTCGATTAAGAAGCTCGTCGCGCCGTCTTTGAGGGCTTGGAGTAGGTTTTGATCATCCAGTAAATCTTGTTTGATCAACCCGGTTTCGTTGCTGAAGACAGACGTGTTCAGGCTGAAGCCAACGTCGAACTCTCGGACTTCTACACCTAAGGTGGTCGTCGTGGTTGTGCTGGTTGTAGACGTCGAGGTGGTCGTGGAAGTGGTTGTCGGCGCCGGCAGGCCGATCACCTGCGTGATATCGACCACACCGTTGACATTTGCGGTATTCACCTCCGCTTGCAGCACCGCGAGCAAATCTGCTTTCCCATCGGTAGTGAGATCCGCCAACGGCCACACGCTGTTCAGACCAGTCACGTCTGCGTCCCGGATTCCGAACGATACAGTGACATCGACCGACCCGCGACGCTGCAGTTTGTTCTCCGTTTGCACAAAGACTAGACTCATATCGAGAGAACGGTGCAGAATTTTATTGGCGGTTAAGTCTACTCTCAACGACGTTGAGGCTTGCTCGTGTTGTCCTTGCAACAGCATAAGCAGTGCGGTTTTGGAGAACGCCAGATCTTCAATGCTGGAAGACGTGACACTCGTAAAGGACAAGTAATCCCTCAGGAAGCGCACGATGGCCAGCTTGACCGCAGTCAGCAACTCTGTACTTCCAATGATCTGCGTATCCACGTCGTTGATAATCGCGTCATCCGTGGAAACAATCATCTGGAACTCGCGCTGGGAGAGCGGTAAGGTGGTCGTCGTGCTTGTCGTGCTTGTCGTCGTGGTAGTCGTCGGCTTCTCCGGCGCGGGCATGGATTTGATCCCTGTCGCCGTGACCCCCGGCACCCCGGTGTTTGAAACCGCAGAGGTAACTTCGCTTGCTAAAGCGGAAAGCTGGACGGCGTCCAAGCCAGGAGCCGGCCAGGACGCTTCGACCGCGGTGAGTTCTGCGTTGGTCGCGCAAATGATGTTCAAGGAGGCCACCTATGCATTGCAAATATGTCTGGGTCTGGAAGAATGCAAGATTTGTCATGCATATTTCTCATGACCCACGACGCCTGTAATGCTTGAAGTAGCATCGCAGACTTTTACAGGGCCGCTTCCTGATGCACCTTCCGCATGAGAAATGGCCTGTCTGTATAGCAAAAACTGCACCCATCTTGCTGGTCATGCAATACACATTTTTTTTAGAGTCCAAAAACAGCATGACAAGTTGCAATCTTCCAGATCCACACACTTTTGCATTTGATACCACCACGTCATACGCGTTCCGCTTGTCCACGTGGTAGGAAATTTGTAGGAGGAAACCATATTGAGAGGAAAAATCCCCCCTCCCCATATCGAAAAGGTATGTTTCCAAAAATTTGTGTTGCGGATTTGAGGTCACAAATCACATCTGTCTTGCAAGAAGACGAGGGCAGAGCCGTCCGCCCCATTATGCAAGCGATTTGTCACGCTCTTGGGACTAAAGGGGAGCCGTTTGCCATGCTGAACAACTAGACCCATACGCGCCTACCTAGCCGGGGGATCTAGCCGCAATGCCTCTCTGCAATACAGAGCTGACTTGTGGCCCCAAATCTGCATCACAGATTTCCGTTTTGATATGGGGAGGGGGCATTTTTCATTGTAATAAACCAGGACCCGCATTTGCAGCGGATGGAGACTGCTCGTCCCTTCGCTGCACGTACAGCAACGCGCTGCCCTTCGGGGTCAGAGTGAAGTTGGTAAACTGGTTGCCATCGAAGTTGTTCAGCGAGGCCGTTGAGCCTTGCAACCACTTCAGAATACCTGAGAAGTAATGTGGATGAGCGTGATGCAAAATGTTGAAAAAGAAAGTAGCATTATACTATGCAGCATAAGATTACCCAGGATGCTGTGCTTTGTATTGGTTTTGTGCAACATCGTAGCATGGTGGATAAGATTACTCACCACGGTATCACCAATTACAAACAGAAAACAGCCTGTGAGGGCAGAGAATCTGCTTGAGCTTTTTCGGCGAACCGAAGAACACAAATCCCAAGAAGGCAAGCCGAGGAAGACAAAAAAATCCCAAGAAGGAAAGCCGAGGAAAACAAATCTCAAGAAGACAAGCCGGTGGCAACAAATCTCAAGAAAACAAGCAGGAGGGGACAAATCTCAAGAAGGCATACCAGGAAAGCTGAGGGAGACAAATCTCAAGAAGGAAGACCGGTGGCGACAAATCTCAAGAAGACAAGCAGGGGGCGACAAATCTCAAGAAGGGAGAGCCGGTGGCGACGAATCTCAAGAAGACAAGCAGGGCGCAGGGGGCGACAAATCTCAAGAAGAAATGCCAAGACAAGCCGGTGGCGACAAATCTCAAGAAAACAAGCAGGACGGGACAAATCTCAAGAAGGCATACCAGGAAAGCCGAGGGAGACAAATCTCAAGAAGGAAGACCGGTGGCGACAAATCTCAAGAAGACAAGCAGGGGGCGACAAATCTCAAGAAGGGAGAGCCGGCGGCGACGAATCTCAAGAAGACAAGCAGGGCGCAGGGGGCGACAAATCTCAAGAAGAAATGCCAAGACAAGCCGGTGGCGACAAATCTCAAGAAAACAAGCAGGAGGGGACAAATCTCAAGAAGGCATACCAGGAAAGCCGAGGGAGACAAATCTCAAGAAGGAGAGCGGTGGCGACAAATCTCAAGAAGACAAGCAGGGGGCGACAAATCTCAAGAAGGGGGAGCCGGTGGCGACAAATCTCAAGAAGACGAGCAGGGGGCGACAAATCTCAAGAAGAAATCTCAAGAAGGCAGGCCGGTGGCGACAAATCTCAAGAAGACAAGCAGGGGGCAACAAATCCCAAGAAGGCAAGCCGAGGAAGACAAATCCCAAGAAGGCAAGCCGGGGGCGAGAAATCCCAAGAAGGCAGGCCGGGGGCGACAAATCCCAAGAAGACAAGCCAAGGAAGACAAATTCCAAGAAGGCAAATCCAAGGAAGACAAATCCCAAGAAGGCAAGCCGGGGGCGACAAATCCCAAGAAGGCAAGCCGGGGGCGACAAATCCCAAGAACGCAAGCCGAGGAAGACAAATCCCAAGAAGGCAGGCCGAGGACGACAAATCTCAAGAAGGCAAGCCGAGGAAGACAGATCCCAAGGAGGCAAATCCAAGGAAGGCAACTAAGCCAAGACATTTTCTACCTGTTGTATCCCATCGCGCATAATCTTTTTCAGCATGGTGCTGCAGGCGATAATGTAACGTCCGCGATAGCATGCTGCAAATCGTTATGCGCGATCGTGTGCTAGAGCTAGTACCTAAAAAGTGGATCTTCGTCCACAGCGAAAGGTCGTGCTGATTCACCGCTAATTTTAACACATATTCAAAGCTCGTCTGGCGCAAAAAGGGCTCGCGCTGACGCAACAACGTGAAAGATCCGCGCGCTCAAGCACCAAACCAGACGCCCTCGCACAAGTCGAGGCTCGTTGCGTCCGAAGCATCACGGCCGGGCAAGCGCTGCTCGTCTTTTCTACAAGCGATCCGTGCTCTTCTTAGACCTTTCATACCATCGTGAGTAACATTATACAGCATGGCACGACAGCGGTCGATTTACTGACCATGGTAGCATGCTGCAAGACATTACACACCAGCGTATACTCGACGCAAATAGTGCAGCACTTGATGTTACTCAGACCAAGACTTTGCGGCTGACCACAAAAAACCAGCGCAGTATTATACCAGCTTCAATGTTGTCCAGCAGCACTTGATTGTTCAGGATCTGCGCCGCCGGGTCCACCGTGGCACTCGCATCGATGTCGAAGTTCAACTCGAACCGCCTTTCCAGCACTTCCAGCGCGGCGATTGTCGTCGTGGTTGTCGTCTCTGTAGTGGTACTCGTCGTAGTGCTGGTTGTAGTCGTGGTCGTATTCGCGGCGACAGTAGTACTAGTTGTCGTCGTGGTCGCCGCCACCGGTGTGGTGATCACCGCCCCGCCCGGAACACTCACGCCCGGAATCGCCGCGTAACTGACCGCAGCGCGGATCAAATCTACTAGAGCATTGATCTGCGAAGAGGACAAACCGGAAGATGGCCACTGATCTATGACGGCGCACAACTCCCCCTCCCCCTCATTTGTATAGCATGAACGGCAATACAAACACCAGCACACGTGGAGCCTGTGCATGACAAATTCACGCGCCTAGTGTGGGCTTCAAGAATTTGTCATGCAAACAGTGCTACAAGGCAGCAGCTGGATTGGGGATTTTGCGTGACAAATGAGGGGGAGGGGGAGTTGTGCACTCCCATATGATCGGTCAGCGCCGTGATGTCTTCCTTCGGGATTTCGACCAAGAAGCTGACTTCGAGTTTCAAATCCCTGAAGGCCGTGGCTTTTGTAGTAAGAACCTTCCTTCCCTGTTCAATCAGAATGGGGGAGGAGGATCGCGCAGAAGTGGGGAGGAATTCCGGATCTACTTTTTGTTCAGCCTTCTTTCTCTTCTTGTTCGGGGAGCTGGCGAGCAGCCAGGTGGATCGATCTTGAAGATTCCAGGAATGTGGCTCGTACAATTTTCTGACCGTGTCGACAACTTTGTTCGGCTTCATGGCTTGCTCAATCGCCATTTCGGCTTTTTCGAGCAAAAAGCTATTTTTGTCCTCCTGCGACTGAGATTGCTCGTTGTCGCCTTGGTCATCCAGCAAGAAGCTCGTACTTCTGACACCATCCGCGACGGCGCCAGGCAAATTCTCACTGCCCAGCTCCCACTCCTTCCTGCTCTTGGAAACTGCGACGCCGGATCTACTACTCACGCCAGCGTGCGCCGACTGCTGCAACAGCATCAGGGTCTGATTCGCGGCGACCGAAATCGTCATGACTGTCAACTGGGTGTCTAACACGGGCGCGGCGTTGCGTAGATAGTTCAGAGTTCCATTCACAAAAGCTTTTATCAGTGCCGGCTTCTGGGAGATCTCCGTGTCGTCTGCGTCGTCCGGGACTTCGATCGTGATCTCGAAGTTCCGCAGCATTTTGTACATCGTAGTTGTCGTAGTCGACGTCGTCGTCGTGGACGTAGTCCCTGTGGTTGTCGTGACCGTCGTGGTGGTCGTCGTCGTGACGGTTGTCGTGGTGGTTGTCGTCGTGGTCGTAGTCGTGCTGGTTGACGTGGTGATGATCGCCACCGCGCCAACTTCCACGCCCTGCACGTTGTGGATTGTCTCGATCTGGTTCTTGATTGCACCGAGCAGTTGGGTCGTCTTACTGGCGTCTAATCCGTTATCAAATGCAAAAGTGTCTGGGTCTGGAAATTTTCTAGACTTGTCATGCAGGTTTTGCACAAGTCTTGATGTCTGTGATGCGTGCCCTAGCATCACAGATTTTTTGAGGCCTTCTTGATGCCTATTCCGCATTACAAATGCCATCTCCGCGTAGCAAAAAATGCATTCCCTTTGCTGCTCATGCAATACAGATTTTTTTGTAATCCAAATGCAGCATCACAAGTTCCAATCTTCCAGACCCAGACACTTTTACATTTGATATCCGTTCTGCAAAGACCAAAGGCCGTTCATGTTCATCTGCAGCGCTGCGGATATCGGCCGGATGTCGAAGCGGCAGATCGCGTCCAGCTCGACTTGCGCGGTGTACAGGTAGCTGCTGTCGTCCTGCATTAGACTAGTCTGCATATTAGCTGGATTACTTCCACCACTAGTACCCCGCCCTGGAACAACAGCGAAATTTTTACCGGTATTACCACCCGCCGCGACCATTCCCTTTACTGTCCTAGGATGCACCACCGGGATTTGCGCCCCGTGATACCGCTCGTGCTTCACCAATGAGGGCAGCACCGCTTTCGCTGGCTGTTTTCTCACAACCCCATATGGTTTGATCGACTCCTGCAAGAACGCCGCTTGCTGCGCGGTGCGGATGGCTTCCTGCAAAAGCAAGGTCGTGTTGGTATTATTGCTTGCCATATACGTGGTCGCGTTGACTTCGAGTTCAAAATCCAGGATGTCTTCTTCATCCAAATTCACCCCTTCTGTGACGAAGAAGACGTAAACCCCTTTCTCCACCATCGGCAAAATCTCGTACATGGTGTCGTCCACATCGAGAGAATCATCGAAGTAAAACGTGATCCCGAACTGCCTCCGCATTAAAGTCGTGGTGGTAGTGGTCGTGGTTGTCGTGGTGGTTGTCGTGGTAGTCGTCGTCGTGGTTGTAGTCGAGGTTGTTGTGGTCGTGATCGACGGGTCCACGTGACCGGTGAAGCGAACGCAATTGATATCCTGGAGCTCGTCTATTGACATCTGGGTTTTGAAGAAGTTCAAAGCTTCCGCTTCATCTTCCGCCGAGAGTTGCGTGTTCCAGGGCCAAATGTCATCCGCTAAATCGATGTTCTCGATCATGATCGTGACTTGCGCGAAGAACTGTGTCACCGTGACAGAGCTAGTACTGCTCCCAGATTTCATCAGCATGCCTTTCTTTCCCGAAGCGATCCCAGTTTCACCCGCGATCTTTTGCAACTTCATCCGAGCGGACTCGAGGCGCTTCTGTTCAGTTAAAGCCGCGCCTGTCATCAACTTGTGCTTTTTACCTGTCGTGTAGTCGGAGCGCACGAGAGAAACACTATCACGCAAAGCTTTTTCTTGGTTGTGCTTCTTGGTTTGGTACCCCGCCATTTCCCTGGCTTGCTCCACGCCTCTGCGAGCCGCTTCCACATCCCCTAACGCAATCTTCATTTGGTGCTTCAGCCTTTCGCCACTACTAGTACCGGGGCGGTGGCCGTTAAGGCTGTTGCGGATGTTTCGCATACTAGACAGAGCGCCTTCGGAAGTGGAAAGCTCTACTTCACTCGATCCCTGTCCTTCTTCACTGAGAGCCAAGAAGCTGCTACTAGTACTACCCCCTTGCTGATGCAGGTTGATATCTTTGTACAGCTGCTTTTCTTGATGCAAAGAAGATCCAGGTGGCAGAGCAGCCCTGGTGGCGCTGGCGCTGCTCTGCAGCAAAGTAGTCGTGTTGCTCACATCGGCGGTCGCAGTCGTCTGGTTCTTCAACTCCTCATACTTCAGGTAGACGATGTCCATCGGCAAAAGCCCAGCAGCCCACTCGTCGAACAAATTTAAAATCGTCGTGTTGATCGCATCTCGGAAATAAGGATTCACCAACAACGTATCCACCGTCCGCGGGTAAACATACTCGATCTCCATCTGGATCAGCATGGAATACGGGTGTAAATTCCTCCCCGTCGTCGTCGTTGTCGTGGATGTCGTAACCGCAATGGTCGTTGTAGTCGTGCTGGTCGTCACACTCGGCGCCGGCAAGGAGACCGCCCCGACAATCTCATACGGTAACTGATCGGCGTCTAAATTTGCGGAGAAGAGATTCAAGAACCCGGTTAGCTCGTTCGAATCCAGCCCCTCCGGCGGCCAGGCGAGAGCTATCTCATGTGCGTTGTTCGCGTTTACGTCGATTGTGCAGGTCATGACTAGGTCGTGGACGGTGGAATTCTATGCATCGCAAAAGTATCGCACTCGTATAAATGCCAGTTGCGCATGACAGATCTGCTTTCTATACTTGAATCTGCATGATTAATTTTATTTTTCTTCTGGAAAAGATTTAAGTAGATTTGTCATGCGATGTGTACGTAGTACGACACTTTTGCTATGCATAAGTTCCGCGTGAAGTGGTATTCTTCCTGGAACTTCTTATTCCTTTCCATCTCCAACCGCATGAACTCCACAGAATAATGCAGCTCCACCTGGGAGTCCATCTCGGCTTTCAATTCAATCCCCAACTTCTCCCTCTGCGCGGAAGTCAAAGAACTGCTGGTCCTCTCCGCCGTCAACGCCGTACTTGTCCCCGTCTGGACGAGAGATAACTTCTCACTCTGCGTTTGCAAAAAACTCGCTTGCTCCTGTTCGAAGAACATGCGCTCCAATTCTTGTAGCAGCAAACTGCTCTGCCCGCCGGTGCTGTTCGTATCCAACGATAGAGCACAACTGACCATATCCGTCGTCAGATCCAACACACCCCCGTCTTCTAAGAAGCTGACGGTCGTAGCGACAGAAACCTTGACGATTTCTGCCTTGATCGCGTCATTCGAGATCAGCTCCTGTGCCGTCGGGTCGGGATCTGGGGCGGCAGAAACATCGAGCGAGAACCCGATCGCCCGTTGGACCGTTCCGTAGCTGACAGGCGTGGTTGTGGTCGTGGTTGTAGTGGTAACGGTGGTGGTCGTTGTCGTCACACTAGTCGTCGTTGTCGTCGTCGTGGTGCTTGTTGTCGTCGTGGTCGTGGTGGTCGGGTTGGCAGCGGCCGGGGCTAAGGACCCGAGCAACATCCCCTCAATCGCGTCCACCTTCGGCTGCAGGAAGGTCAGTAGTCCAGACGAGCTGACCAATCCGGACTCCGGCCAAACTGCAGCGATTTTCCCGGCGATAATATCCGAGTCCACGCCAATTCCAAACGTGACTTCAACCTTCACTTCGGTTTGAGATTTTCTCCTCTGCTCTCGTTTCATCTCCTTCGCGGAAAACACGTTTTTCTTCAATAAACTCGATTGCACGGTCACTGCTTGCTGGGTCACGGCGACTAATCCCGGGTGCCTGGAGGAGAAAGCATCTTGTTCCATTTTCTGCCACTTGTTGAACAGTAGGAACGCGGCGGCGCCCTGTTCGAGTTTCAAATCGACGATCGAAGCGTATTCTAATTGTAGAGAATTATCCTTGTCGTTGAAATAATCTAAAGTCGCGGTGGTCACCGCACTGGCGAGTTCGGCGTTCGCAAGAGCTTGTGCAGGCGTGAACTTGCTATTTTCGATCGTGATGTTCATCGTGAACGCCCGATCCAAGACTTTTGTTGTTGTAGTCGTGGTTGACGTGGTCGTCGTAGTGCTCGTCGAGGTGGTAGTCGAGGTTGTGGAAGTCGTGTTCGGCGTATGAGAGTGCACAATTCCCCCCCCCCCCCATTTGTAATGCAGAATATCAAATAAAATGCCCTGCCTGTACGCACTATCTGCATGCCAAATTTTAAAACCTCAAACAGTACTAGAATCCGTCTTCAGGTTTGCCATGCGGATGCCACACATCTGCGGTTGCTTGTGTTGCTTTTTATGCCATACAAATGAGGCGAGCTGGGAGTTGTCAATGTTCATACGGTGCCATCGTCGACGTGCTTGTTGTGCTTGTCGTCGTGGTTGACAACGGTACTTGGGAAATCGGCGCGGGGCCGACCTGCACGCCGGGTAGGTTCGCTAGTTCCACATTTTCGATCAGCAATTTCTTGAACTCCTGCACTTGATCCGTGGATAAACCAGTACCAGTCGCCGGATCCGGCCACCGGAGCAAAGCGTCGGCGAGAGCGTTTGGCTGTTTGATCTGAGCCGTGTAGGAGACATTTAAGTTCACATACCCCGCGGCTCCAGTGTCATCCCCCGGCTCGACTAGGAAGGAGCTGATGTCCGCTGCGTCTAAAGAGAGAGCAGTATCTTCGTCTAAATAGAAGTACGTCGCGTTGCGGAGCTTGTCCACTAAAGCGGTTTTGGCCGACAAGGACTGCGCAGTCTCGGTCGCGGGAATCTCCAACTCCACCACAAACCCCCTGGTGATGCTGGGCACCGGGGTCGTAGAGGTAGAGGTGGTTGTCGCAACCCCCGGTGCCGGCATGCTGCTCAGGCTCTGGACGGAGACCCCAGCGACCCCACTGTTCGCCACACTTGCCGTCACGGCCGAGCCGAGGGCGGACAGAGCGGAAGCTGGCATTCCGGCTGCCGGGAAGGCATTGTTCAAAGCCGCTTGCTGCGAAGCGGGGATGTTGACTTGGAAGGAAGCGACCAGGTTCACGGACTGGCTTTTTTGCATCTCTGCTTGCGATTTCTTCTGCGCAGCTGTCGACTGCGCAATCTGAACCGTCGTTCGCCTTGTGGTTCCGAGCAGGAAGAAGGTGGACGACGAAGCCGTATGGAAAATTGCAAAAGTATCTTCGCAACCATGCTAATCGCAATTTTGCATGACAAATTTAGCTTCCTTAATTCCTGAGAAATCTGTTGCATGAAAAACTGTATTCTTCTTCAAATTGTGACGAAAATCTATTAAATTTGCAATGCAATGCCAACTAGTAAGTACCGCGGTGCTGTGAAAGCTTTTGCAATTTCATAAACCGTCAGTTGGAAGTTGATCACTTGCGAGGTGTCGATGCCCGAGAGCCCGTTGCTCTGCAAATACGTCACCGTCCCTGACTTGAACGCCGCAACCAAATCTGGGTCCTGGATGTACGTAGCCGGGTCCACCCCATTCGGGATATCGATCGACGCTCCGTACTGCCGGGTGGGCAAAGTTGTGGTCGAAGTGCTGGTCGTGTTACCACCAGCAGCAGCTGTTGCAGTAGTACTGGCTGTGGTGCTAGTTGAGGTTGTGGTGCTAGTACTCGTGGTCGTTGCAGCTGCCGCCACCGTTGTTGTGGTACTAGTAGTAGTAGTCGTAGTCGTTGTAGTCGTCGTCGTGGGAGACGGGGCCGGCGCTACCTGCGCGCCCTGATCGACCGAAATCCCCGATACTCCCGCCGCATCGACATTCACAGTCAACATCTTCTTCAACTCGTCTAGCTGTGCGGTAGTTAAACCACCGCTCGTATCAAATGCAAAAGTGTCTCGGTCTGGAAGAGTGCAGACTTGTCATGCATATTTTGTATGATGATTAAAATTAATGCCTCTAATGCATTATGTGCTGCTACATCATTGATGTAGCAGCACAGATTTTTAGAGGCTTCCTAATGCCTATTCCGCATGAGAAATGCCCTCTCCGCGTAACACAAACTGGAGTCCTGTTGCTGGTCACGCAATACAGATTTTTTTGGAATCCAAACCCAAAGACAGCATGACAAGTTGCAATCTTCTAGACCCAGACACTTTTGCAATCCATAGCTCGCCCGATCCGGCCAACGCGTCTCGAATGCGGATAGGCTGTTCAGGTTCCCAGCGCCTCCAGGCGGAATCTGCGCCGTGTACTCGACGTCCAAAGTGATTTTCGTTCCCGCGGTTGTGTTCGCAAGGACCTTGAACACGGTCACATCGGATACCTGGAAGCTGATGTCCGCATCGGCATCCAAGTAGCTGTAGGTCGCGTTCTTCAACTTATTTGTCACAGCCGTGTTCGCCACTACATCATCTGCAGTCGTCCCAACTGGCACTACCAGTTGCACTTTGTACGCCCGCATGATCACCGCCAGAGTGGTGGTCGTGGTGGTTGTGGTCGTCGTGGTCGTAGTCGTCGGACTCGGCGCCGGGACCATTGTCCCGACAGACACCCCGGCGGGGATGTTTTGCGCCGCTTGAGCCGAACCTTGCAGATACTTCATCAACTTGTCCTTCTGGGTTTGAATCATGCCCCCCGTCGCCGGATCCGGCCACCGCGTCTCGAACGCAGCGAGAGTGTTCCCCGTAGGGACTTCCGCCGTGTATCCTATGTAAAAACGTACCCACCCCATAAGTCAAGATGGGGAATCGGCTAGACAAATCCACAAGCTTTGGCTGTTTGGCATGACAAATTTGGACGCGTAGTGTAGTGCTGTTTGAGCTAGTTCAGCAGCATTACAGATCTAGTCTCTCATGCTGATTGGAGCATGACAAATTTCAAAACACCATTAGAAAATGCTTCTCATGGGGCTCCGCATGAGAAACATTTTAAGCATGCAGAGTTGCGTGACAACTATGGTGTGGGGACGTTTTTACACAGGATACCGTGTAGCTGATGTTCAGGGTCGCGGTGGTGCCCAGTTGGCTATCGGGGATCACTATGCACTGCAAAAGTGTCTGGGTCTGGAAGATTCTGAGATTTGTCGTGCATATTTTGAATGATCCATGATGTCTGTGATGCATGCCCTAGCATCACAGATTTTTACAGGACTTTGTGATGCCTCTACCGCGTGAGAAATGCCCTTTCCGCGTAGCACAAACTGCAACTGGAGTCCTCTTGCTGGTCACGCAATACCAATAATAGCCGCGTCCGCGGAGGTAGTGAGGTCATGGCGGTCTTTTTGTCTTTACGCCAAAAAAGGACGCAACTGCTCTGCCCACCATGCCATCGTGGGTAATGTTACGCACGACGGCACGGCGATCGCTAAGAATCTCAATCCAGAGGCGGCCTCCGTTTGGTTTCGAATCGAAAAACCTTCCCCGCATGCTATGGCCCCGCCAGGGCCCGCGCCAGGGTCGGCCTCTTGGGAGTCCCAAATCGGGCCCATAGCATGCGGATTCGCTTCTTGCTTTTGGCGGACTTTGTTTTTTTTGTTTTTTTTTTTTCAAAATGCCGCATCTTCTGGCCTTCAGTCCGCCTCTGAAATGGCGGATTTTGAAGGCGTCTGTTGCGGGGCCCGAATGTGGAGCAAAATGAGGCCCATACCATGCGGATTCGCTGTTTTTTTCGGAGCGCTGCTTTTTGGGCGCCCATTTTTGGGCGCCCCAAATCGCCAGAAACTAAGGCGGTGGGCGCCTCAGAAGGGCGCCCCTTTTGCCGGCTCCCCTGCGTCGTTTTATCAAGCGGGAATCGATAGTTTTCGACCGGGCTTGTTTGTTGGCAAAGCCCCGGCCGCTTGATAATTGGAAATTTTTTTTGTCAAAAAACACTTCCGGCCGCTTGAAAACTGCCGGCCGTTTTGCATAAGACCTGGCAAAAAAACCGCTAGGATAGAACGTTCGTGACCTCACTACATACAATTTTTTTTTGGAATCCAGAGACAGCATTAGTTACAAGTTTAGAATCTTCCAGACCCAGACATTTTTGCAATCCATAATCACGTCGAAGGCGGTGATATCCGTTACGGATAAAGTGATGCTGGCCGCGGAATCCAAGTAAAACCACGTCCCGTTCTTCAGCGCTGAGACCAAATCTGCGTTCTGCTCCAACGACGCGGCAGTAGTTCCGGTCGGAACCGTGAAGTCCAGCTGATACGCACGCATGATGGATGGTAGAGTCGTGGTGGTGGTCGTTGTTGTCGTCGTGGTTGTGGTCGTGGTAGTTGTGGTGCTTGTAGTCGTTGTTGTCGTCGTACTAGTCGTTGTTGTAGTCGTTGTACTAGTAGTCGTAGTAGTCGTCGTGGTCGGCGCCGGCTGCGGATTGACCGGGGAAGTCGCCCCGACGGAAATACCGGACGCCCCCGCGGCTTTCGCGACGGACTCGGTCAAGTAATCTTTCAGCTCATTCCTGCCCGTCACCCCCAGCGTCGGCGCGGGCCACCGGGCCTCGAAATTCGCCAGCGTGTTGGGGGACGTGTTGGGCACTTGGGCCGTGTACGTGATGTTGCACTTTGCGGAGGTGTCAACGGTAGAGGTGCCGGCGGCGTTATGCAACACAAATTTGCTGCGCAAGTAAGTACTTCTACAACCTGCATCACAAATTCTGTCAGCAAATGAATCTTCCGAAAAATTGTCATGCCAAAGGTCAATAGGAGAAAAAATCATCATGCAGAGTGGTCAGCACTTGTAGAGCAAAAATTTGCCATGGATACACGTTGAACTCTGTCAGATCGGTAATGTCGATGTCGATGTTCGCATCCGCGTTTAGATAGAACCACTATCCTGAGTAAAAACATACCCACACCAGAGTCAGGATGGGGATTTTGCAAAACAAACCTAGGAGTTTTGTGAGTCACACATGACAAGTTGCAGTCCGTAGTGTAGCTAGTGCAGGTTCGCAAGGCCAGCTGCGTCAGAAATCCATCTGCTCATCCTGTTCACAGCATCACAAATTCCAAAACACGACTGGAATTGGAAATGGCTCTCATGGGGATGCGCATTACAAGTCTTCCTGTCTTTGCAAATCTGCATTACAACTCTGGTGTGGGTACGTTTTTACTCAGGATAACCACGTGCCGTTTTTCAGCGCAGCCACAATATCCGAACTCGCCGCCACGTCATCGGCCGTGGTGCCGGACGGCACTGTGAACTCCAACTCGTACGCACGTTATGCAAAACAAAACTGCGTAAGTGTAAATTTGTGTTGCAGAACATGCAACAGAAGCACACCTGTCATGCCAGACAGCCATGAAGTCCTCTTTTCATGTGTGTTTTCCCTTAAAAGGCACGCATGACAGGTTTTCTCTGTCATGTAGAGCAAATTTGTGATGCTGTTTCTCAAAGAAGGTTACATTTACACACTTTTTTTCCTGGATACACGTAAAATCACGGCTAATGTCGTGGTCGTGGTGGTTGTTGTGGTGGTCGTTGTCGTAGTGCTCGTGGTTGTCGTGGTCACCTCTGTTGTCGTGCTCGTCGTTGTCGTGGTCGTCGGCGACGGAGCGGGGACGACAACAGCCGAGGTTGGAATCGAAATCCCTTGCACGTTCGCTTTCGCGACGCTCTCTTGGAGATATTTTTTCACCTCATCCTTCTGCGTGTCATCCAAATTCGGGTCTGGCCAACGGGTTTCGAAGTTGTGAAGCGTGTTCCCAGAATAAGTACCGGCATTGATTTGCGCTGTGTAGGTGATGTTCACGGTGGCAGAAGTTCCAGTTGTCGACTCCCCAACCACACCAAACTGCGTCAAATCGTCAATCGAAATCTGGATGTTCGGGTCTTCTTTCAGATAGAACCACGTCCCGTTTTTCAGCGCGTCGTAAATAGCCGTGTTCGCAGCGACGTCGTCGGCGGTAGTGCCGGATGGAACCTCGAATTCCACCTGGTACCCACGCATGATGACCGGGAGAGTCGTTGTGGTTGTCGTCGTGGTAGTTGTCGTTGTTGTCGTCGTCGTGGTGGTTGTCGTGATCGCAACAGTCGTACTTGTCGTGGTCGTCGTAGTCGGCGACGGTTGGTTCACGACTGAGCCTTTCAGCGACACCCCGTAGACGTTCGCTTTCTCCACGTTTTCGACCAAGTAGATCCGCAATTCGTCCTTCTGCATCTGATCCAAATCCGGATCCGGCCAGCGGGTCTCGAAATCTCCTAAGTCCTGCCCTAGGGGGACCTCCGCTCTGTAGGTGATGTTCACAGTGACATCCGTCCCCGTCGCTACGCTCGCGCCACCGGCGGTGAACTCGATAAGATCAGACATCACGATGTCGATATTGGTAGCTTTGTTCAGGTAGAAATGAGTTGCATTCTTCAGCCCGGCGAGGATGGAAGGTTCCGTCGCCACATCGTTCGCTGTAGTTCCTTGCGGCACCGTGAACTCGATTTCATAGGCGCGCAAAATCGAGGGAAGAGTGGTCGTTGTGCTCGTGCTGGTTGTCGTCGTTGTTGTCGTGCTCGTCGACGTCGTCGATGTTGTCGTGGTGCTGGTCGTGGTTGTCGTCGTCGTGGTGGTTGTGGTAGTAGGCAAGATCAAGCTTCCCGCTCCAACAACCGTTGTCGTGCTGTAGCCGGCGTCGCCGAGCGTCTTTTTGAAGGATTTCGCGAGATTCGTCAAATCGTGATCTGAAAGCGACTGCGAGGACCAGAGGTTACTCAACGCCGTGATTTTCGTTTCCACATCCTCCCAACCCAACTTCACATCGATCGTGACTCGGTCAAACGTGGTCCCACTAGCATCCGTCGTGAAATCGTCGACCTTGGACAAAACCTGCGGCTGCACTTTATGCACGCTAGGCGCACCCGCAAGCGGCAGGTCATGGACTGCAAATTGGTCTACGCCGGCCTTAATGGCGTCCTGGAAATGCGTGGTATCAATCAGAGTAATCAGCTCGCTTTGGCTCAAACTCGGCTGGTCGAAAGTGATGGTGATCTCTCGCTCGAGCGTCGGCAGCGTTGTCGTTGTTGTGGTGGTTGTAGTCGTGGTTGTGGTGGTTCTTATGCAAGACAAATTTGGCCGCTTGCGTCTGCGTTCGTACAAAGTGCATATACAAGACTTTCATCCCGACTTAAAGTACTTATGCGACTTGTCATGCTGAGTGGGATTCGAGGAAATTTTTGTCATGCAGAAACCGCATTTGCAGGCGCACGGAAACTTTTATCATTTGCTGTGGATAGTTGTCGTGGTCGTCGTGGTAGTCGTTGTAGTAGTCGTGGTGGTAGTCGTGGTTGTTGTCGTCGGCGCCGGTTGGGTCGCGTCGACTTTGCCAACACTGACGCCCTGAATGGTGTTCGCCGGGAAGAAATCTTTCACATCTTCCATCAAAGCGTCGGACTCTGCTGCTGTCAACCCCTGCGGATCCCACACAGCATCAATCTCAGCTACCAGACTCGCATTCACGCGAATGCCGAAAGACGCCTCTGCTGTCACGGTTACAACCGCTTTCTTGTTCTTCTCGTCTGTAAACAGCCCCAGCCCGTCAAAGAGTTGCAAGAACGAACCGCCTTGAGAAGGCGCTTCTTCTACTCGCCGTCCATGAGCAGCTCCTGCACCGGGGAGAGAAGCGCCCTTCGCTCCAGTTTGCAACAAAGACGTTGACAACACTGTGATGTTCAAATTCTCGATCTGCGACTCAGAGAGTGCAGTTTGCAATTGGTTATTCAAATACTGCAAGGATCCCTTCACAACCGAGTCCACGAACGAAGAATCTGCCACCACCGCCGCTGCGGAAGTCAAAGAATCATCCATGTCGAATTGCAGCTCGAACGCACGCAAAACTAATGGCATAGTCGATGTAGTTGTCGTCGTGGTGGTGGTTGTTGTCGTGGTCGTCGTGGTGGTGGTGGTTGTCGTCGTTGTGGTTGTTGTCGTGCTTGTGGTCGTGGTGGTAGTCGTTGTCGTCATGACCTGCGACTGCACCACGCTGTCCACCTTCGCTGGTAACAAAGTCGTTGTCGAGTTATTCAAAGCAGATGTCAAAGCCTGCAGACTCGGACTACTCACCGCCAAGGTCGTATCCACCCACTTTGCATCAATCGCGTCGACCCGCGTTTCCGTTCCGGTAAACCGCACGGTCGCTTTCGTAACTACCATGTCGTTCGGCGTTCCTGCGGAGACGGAGGCGACTTCTAACAACACGTAGGAGATATCGGCATTGGAAATCGATGGCGTGAGCTGTGCTTGCAACTCTTCCTTCACAAATCTAACCGCCGCATCTTTCACCGCTGTCTCCATTTCTGACGAAGCCATCAAACTATTCACATCCTCATTCTGAACCACGTACAAAGTGAAGCTGAAGCTCCTCTCTGTGTGCGCCGGCGTCGTGGTTGTTGTGGTCGTGGTGGTAGTGGTGCTAGTTGTAGTTGTTGTGGTGGTCGTGGTACTGGTAGTAGTCGTCGTGCCCGCCTCGGTCGTCGTCGACGTGGTCGACGTCGTCGTCACACTCACCACGTGCCCGGTCACGGAAACTCCTGCCATGTTCGCTTTCACGACGTTCTCGCCCAAATACTTGATCAAATCCGCTTCCAAAACCGCGTCCGTGGAAATATCGTCCGGCCACCGGGCCTCGAAGGTCGAAATATCCTGTCCAGCCGGAATCCGGACTCTGTAAGTGACCTCGACTTCGGCACTCGTGCCACTGGCGATCTGGCCGCCAGTCGCCGTGAAGGACATGAAATCGGATAAAACAACGTTGATATTCGGGTGGGCGTTCAAATAGAACAAAGTTGCGTTTTTCAGACCGTTGAAAATCGCCGTGTTTGTTGCCACGACATCGCCGGTTGTCCCAGCGGGGACCGTGAACTCGACGTCGAAGGTCCGGGTCAAAGACGGTTCTGTGGTTGTGGTGCTCGTGGTTGTCGTCGTGGTGGTACTAGTTGTAGTCGTGGTGGTCGTTGTGGTGGTGGTAGTTGTCGTGGTTGTCGTCGTTGTAGTGGTCGTCGTAGTCACCGGACTGTTCATACCACCAGCATCCTCAACGGTCACCGTGAACCCAGCATTGTTGATCTCCGTGCGCAGCTTGTCCGCGAAGTCGTCAGCGTCGGTTTGGGACAACGAAGATCCGGAGGCTGGCCAGCTCTGGTTGATTTCCTCGATGTTTTGGAGTACCGAGTCGCGGAAGGTCAACTTGACATCCGTGGTAAGCTCGTCCACGCCGGTGGAAACAGCGTCGGTTTTCGCCATCAGTTGCAACACGACAGAAGTAATCGGCGGGAGCATGCTCAGCGCGACTTGCAAATTGGTTGTCGCGAAGTCCTCCGCCGCGGTCTTGACAGCATTGGTCAGTGTTGCGTTTTGCATCAACTGATCCGCTTCTGCGTCGGTTAAACTATCAATTTGGAACGTAAACGTCACCTCCCGAATCACCTCCGCGAACGTCACGGTGGTGGTCGTGGTGCTTGTCGTGGTAGTTGTCGTGGTGGTCGTCGTCGTGGTCGTCGTGGTTGTCGATGTTGTCGTGGTGGTCGACGTGGTCACCGTCACAACTGACCCCGCGCCGGATAAAGTGATCGCAAAGCCGGCGTTCTTGATAGAAGTACGGAGCTGATCCTCCAGCGCGGTTGACTCACTGCTGTCCAGCGGGTCCGTCCACTTCGCGTCGACCAGATCGATGTTCGCTTCAACCGTGTCCTCGAACTTCAGACTTGCACGCGTCGTCAATGTATCCACCCCCTGCCCCGTGTCCTTCTGCAAAGCGAGCAATTGCAACTGAATCAAATTGATTGACGGAACCTGACTCGCCGGAACGTTTAATGTCGTTTCCAGAAAATTTATGACCGCGGTTCGCACCGCGGCAACAAGAGTCGTGTTGGTCATCAACGCGCTTGCTTTTGCCTGCGGCAAGGAGTCGAGGTCAAACGTGAAAGTGATATCTTCCTCGTAAATGAACATAGGGATCGTCGTCGTGGTTGTGGTCGTTGACGTAGTCGTGGTTGTCGTTGTCGTAGTTGACGTCGTTGTTGTAGTCGTTGTGCTCGTCGTAGTTGTGGTTGTTGCTTGGTTAATCGACCCCGCGCCCGCAAAACTGCTGACCTGGAAACCTGCGTTCGCAATCGCAGCCCGGAGTTCGTCAGACAAAGCCTGAATCCCCTGAGAAGTTAATCCCTGGGTTGCCGACCACTTGTTCTCAATGGCTTCAATGTGCGTGGAGTTTTGGTCTTTGAACGTGATCGTCGCCTGCGTGGTCAAGCGGTCCGCACCGGCGTTCGGGATGTCCACCTGGTGCGCAAGTAGTTGCAGCTGGTCCGCGATCGTGATGGGAATCATAGTTTGCTGCACGTTCAAGAAGTTCTCGACGAAGCTCTCCACCGCGGTCTTTACCGCTTCGATCATAGTGGCATTGACCATAAGACCCGCAGCCTCCGCATACCCATTTGGCAAACTGTTGACGTCAAACGTGAAGCTGATTTCGCGCTCAATCTGCGTCATGGTCGTGGTAGTTGTCGTGGTCGTCGTGGTGGTAGTAGTCGTCGGTGTAGGCGTGGTTGACGTTGTGGTTGTCGTGCTAGTCGTAGTGGTGGTCGTTGTCGTCACCTGCGTTAGGGTCCCCGCACCGGCCACTGAGCTGATCTGGAAGCCACCAGCGGCAATCTCGGCGCGAAGCGTTTCCGCGAAAGCCGTGCCCTGGTTCGCGGGTAATGCGGATGTTCCTGACCACTTTGCGGCGATGGCGTTGATTTTCGCCATGTCTCCGTCCTCCATGGTGATCACCAACGCCGTCGTTAATCGGTCGACGCTATTCGGCCTGGCCTCAATGGCAAGCAGCTGCATGGTCTCGAAGATCAAACTTGGCATATCAGGAGTAGCGACTTGCAAAGTGTCAGTCAAAAATTTTCTGACGGCAACATCGACCGCTGCGATAAAAGTCGCGTTCGTCATCAGTGCGTTCGCAGCAGTCTGCGACAAGCTGTCGATGTCAAAGGTGAACGTAATCTCCCGCTCCAAGACCGCCATAGTCGTGCTTGTCGTAGTCGTGGTCGTCGTGGTGACAACTGTCGTGGTTGTTGTCGTGGTCGTCGTCGTCGTGGTGGTCGTCCTTGCAGGGCTCGTCGGTAACGAGCCAGCGCCCGCGAAGGACGACACTTGAAATCCGGCAGACGCAATCGCGGTTTTCAATTCATTTCCGAGACTGGTCACACCCGCGGCATCCAGCCCCTGCGTTGCGCTCCAGTTGTTGTGGATGGCATCGATATTCGACTGCACAGGGTCGGAAAAGAAGATAGTCGCCTGGATCGTCAGCCGCTGCGTCCCGGCTTGCGGTGTGTCCTCTTGGAAGGACAATAACACCAGCTCGTCCGCGACAGTGTCGGGGATCAGATTCTGCGGTAGACTCATGTGGTTTTCCATGAAACTCTTCACCGCCGTTTGCACCGCAACTATCATAGTGTCGTTTGTCATCATGGCATCCGCTTCGATTTTCGTGATCCCCAGCATGTCAATCGTGAAAGTGATTTCTCTTTCTAGTTCGAACACCACTGTGACTGTCGTCGTGGTCGAGGTTGTCGTGCTTGTCGTCGTCGTCGTGCTTGTCGTCGTCGTGGTGGTCGTGGTCGAGGTCGTGGTTGCGACCGGCACGGACCCCGCGCCCTGGTACGCCTTGACTTCAAACCCGGAGTTTTCGATGGCCGTTTGAATCTCGAGCGCGAGATTGTCGGTCGCGGCTTGCGACAGCGGGCTCGTGGCCGACCACATGTCCGCGACGTCATCAATGTGCTGCTCGACAGTGTCTCTAAACGTCACATCGGCTTGCACCGTCACCCGATCAACACCCGGGGAAACATCATCGTTTTTACCCAGGATCTGCAAGGCGTCGAAAATCGTCGCGGGGATTTGATTCGGATCAATCTGCAAATACGTGGACAAGAAGGTCTGCGTCGCTGTTGAAATTGCGGTGATCAAAGTCTGGTTTGACATCAATAAATCCGCGTCCGCGTCCGTTAACGAAGCGACATCGATCGTGAACACGATGTCCCGCTTGATCTCAAAGGTAGGAACCGTGGTCGTGCTTGTCGTCGTGCTGGTCGTAGTGCTTGTGGTTGTCGTTGTCGACGTTGACGTGCTGGTCGTCGTAGTCGTTGTCGTCGTGGTCGTTGTGGTCGGACTGACGACACTGTTCGCTCCCTCGAACGACGCAATCGTGAAGCCCTGACTCGCGATCTCCGTCCGCAGCTTGTCTGCCAACGCTGTGGCATTCGCATTGGACAAGGCGGCACTCCCCGACCAAGCGGATTCGAGACTTGCGATCTTCGCCTCCACTAAACTTCTGAACACCACCTGCGCCTGCGTGGTCAACCGGTCATTGCCCTGGGAAATGCCATCAATCTTTGCCAGTAATTGCGGGAACACGGAGGACAAAGACGGGGTTTGCCCCGTCGGAACCAACAAATCATTCTGCACAAAGTTCAAAACCGCGGTGCGAATCGCAGTTTTCATCTTCGCGTCGGAAACCAGATCTGTTGCATCGGAGTAGGACAATGACGCAACGTCGAACGTGAAGGAAATGTCGCGCTGGATTTCCCCGAGTGTTGTCGTCGTAGTGGTGGAAGTTGTCGTAGGAACCACGACCGTAGTCGCCGTACCTGTCTGCGTCTCCACCGTCACTCCCGTCACAGGGGAAGCGGCGACCGCGCTTTCCACAGAGCTGAGCAGTGTCTCAATCGCCGTGCCGGTCGGGCTCATCGGCGTGTCCGGATCCCAGGTGGAGTCGATTTCCCCGGCTTGAGCTGCATTGTCCACCTCGATGTCAAATTTGATCTCCACCGTGGGGCTGGTACTGCTGCCACCAGTTTGCTCGATTTGCAGATTTAAGATATCAGTCGGGGATAAAGTGATCCCCGTCGTGTTCTTGAAGAACTCCACGACCCCGTCCTTCAAAGCAGCTAGGAATTCCGCGTCCGTTAACGTCGCGTCCACATCCCCGGAAGGGATGTCGAGCTGCAGCTGGAGCCCACGAGACAAAATTGGCTTCGTGGTGGTCGTCGTGCTGGTGGTGGTACTGACTGGGACCGTCGCGATCCCCGTGTCTTTTACCGTCGTTCCCGCCGGGCCGGCGGTTGACACTGCCATTTGGATTTGTTCGAGCAGATCATCCAAATCATCGCTCCCCGTCACCATCGCAGTATCCGGGTTCCACGCGGCGTCGATGTCATCCACCTGAGTTGCCGGGACGCGAACATCAAACGTGATGTTGATTGCGATGTCTGGTGGAGTGCCAGAAGCGAGGTTGATGTCGAAGTTTTCGAGCTGTTCCGGCGTTAAAGTGATGTCTGTACTATTTTCGAAGTACTCGATCACGCCTTGCTTGACGCTCGCGGACAAATCTGGATCGGCTAGTGCAGCGGCAATGTCCGTCACGCCCGCTGGTAGGGTTAGTTCCAACTCCATTCCTCGGGCGAGCAAGGCCCCGGTGGTGGTGGTTGTTGTCGTGGAAAGGATTGTTGTCGTAGTTGTCGTGGTGGTCACCACAATGGTCGCTGCCCCCGTCGATTTCACAGTGACGTCAGCCACGTTTGCAGTCGGGTCCGCCACCGCGGTTTGCACCGCGTCGACGATATCGGATAAGGCAGGTCCGCTCGTCACCGCCACGTCCGGGTCCCAAGCGGTATCGATCGCAGCGACGTCTGCTTGCTCCACCCGGATGCCAAATTTGATCTCCACGCCGATATCCTGCCCGCTGCCGGAGGTTTGCGTGATCTCTAAATCCTCGATCTGGTTTTCTGTCAGCGTGACTCCCTGGTCCTGGAAGTATTCCACGATACCGGCTTTCACCGCTGCCTGGAAGTCGTTATCCTGCAACGCGGTACTAACGTCGCCGCTGATGCTCAGCTGCAGACTTAAGCCGCGCGGCAGCAAGGCAGTTGGCGCAACAGACGTGGTCGACGTCGTAGCAGTTACTGCTGCTGTCGTCGTAGAAGTACTGGTGGTGGTCGTGGGCGCTGGGATCGAGCTGCCCCCCGGAACCGCAGTGATGGAGTACCCCGCGTTCACCAACGCGGTTTTCAATTCGTCTGCCAACTTCGCCGCGACGGTAGACGTGAAAGCCGCGGTCGCGGACCACACGGCAGAAACCGCGTCGATCTTACTTGATGGGGCAGGATCGCGGAACAACACTTCCGCTTGCACGGTCAACCGAGAAGCAGTGTTCGAGATCGCGTACGGGGTTGTCAATAATTGCAGCCTGACGATCTGCAACGGCGGTTGGGTGGTTGCGTTCACGCTGAGCCCGCTGTCCAAAAACGCTAAAATTCCGGTTTTCACAGCTTGGTTGAAGTTCGCGTCGGTCATCAAATCCTGGGCATCAGTACTACTGATCGTGTCCATGTCCGCTGTGAACGTCACCTCTCGCTCTAACTCCACACTAGCTACGGCCAAACTTGTTGTCGTCGTCGTTGTCGTGCTCGTGGTAGTTGTCGTCGTGCTTGTCGTGGTCGGACTGGTTAACCCGCCCGCGCCGGCGATGGCGGATACCGTAAAGCCTTCGTTTGCGATTGCGGTCTGCAGCTCGGTGACCAAACTGGATTTCTGCGCATCCGTCAAACCGCCAGTAGCGGACCACTTGTCGGAAACTTTGTCCAGCAGCGCTTGGTCCGTCGATCGGAACACAAAGCTGGCCTGCGCCGTGATCCGGTCAATGTCCGTTTGGGGAGTGTTTTTCTGGTGGCTGAACTTTTGCAGCGCCACGAACTCGATCGGCGCCCGGTCGGCGGGGTCGATGAGCAGCGTGGACAGGAGAAATTCCTCCACCGCGGTTCTCACAGCCGATTTCATCTTGTCGTCCGTCATCATGTCCGAAGATTGCTGCTCGGAGAGTTTGTCTAAGTCAAAGGTAAACGTGATTTGCCGCGTCAACTCCAGTACCGGAGCGGCGGTTGTCGTAGTAGTCGCGGTGGTCGCCGGGGCTTCCGTTGTCGTGGTCGTCGCCGCTTCTGCCGCGGTCGTTGTCGTGGTGCTGGTCGACGTGGTGGGACTCTGCAGGCCCCCGGCCGCCGGGATCGCGGTGAGCGCAAAGCCAGCAGCCGTGATCGCCGCCCGCAGATCCTCGACCAGATCCGTCTCTTCACTAGCGCTTAACCCTTGTACCGCGTCCCATTTGCTGGTCAAAGCACTGATCTTCTGTTCATCGTAATCCTGAAACCGGAACAAAACCTGAACGGTAATGCGATCGTCCCCCGCCGTGTCCGCTTGCTGCTTTCCCAACATTTGCAAGAGCACACTGCCGATCGCGGGGGCGTTATTGTCGGGGATTTGCAGTGTATCCTTCACGAAATTTTCCATCGCAGTCATGATCGCGCCGCGCAAAGTTGCGTTCGTCATTAGCGTACTGGCCTCCGCGTCGGACAGACTCTTCACGTCAAACGTGAAGGTGATTTGCCGCTGCGCTTCGAACGGCGGCGCAAGCGTGGTGGTGCTCGTTGTAGTGGTCGTGACCACCACCGTGGCCACTCCGTCGTCTTGCACGGTTACCGTCCCGGTCAGAGCCGCGTTGTTCGTCACAGCGGATTTCACGGTATTGAGTAAATTATCAATCTGCGTGCCGGAAGGATCCAGAACCGTGTCCGGACTCCAGGCCGTGTTAATCTGCGTAATCTGCGTATCATCTTCCGCGCGTACCGCGAACGTGACCTGGACACCAACCACGTTATTTGCGCCACTGGAAGTTTGGGTAATGTCGAGGTTCTCGATTTGGTCGGGCGTCAACGTGATGCCCTCTTCCTCCTTGAAGTATTGGATGATACCCGAAACCAAAGACTCTTTCAGCTTCGGATCAGCCAAGACCGCGGTGACGTTATTTCCCTGTGGAATTTGTAATTGTAAATTCAAACCACGGGGTAGCAACGCCTTCGTCGTTGTCGTCGTGGTGGTCGTCGATGCGGGAAGGGTCGCAATCTATCAAAAGAAAAAAGTTTGTCACGATCACTGAAGATGGGTATTTTTGCAATACAGAAATGTCTGTCAGTCATGCGTAAAAATGCGTCTTCGCAGCCAAAGTTCATACGGGGTTTCCGTAGTGTTTCTGCAATACAAGGAAAATTTGTGACGCTCACAAAATTTGCAAAACCTCCAAGTTAGTGACTGTGACAAACTTTTTTCTTTCCATACGATCCCGGTGTCTTTCACCGTCACTGGTGTCGCTAAATTCCCGCTATTGTCGGCTACCGCCTTGGTCACCGACTCCAAAAGGGTTTTCAAAGCGTTACCCCCCGCCGGGATTTCGCTGGTCGGGCTCCACACCTGGTTGATGGTCGTCACGTCGTCTTCGTTGCAACGGATGCCGAAGGTCACTTTGGCGCCGATATCCGGCGGGGAAGTGCCGGAGATTTGGGAAATGTCGAGGTTCTCGATTTGTTGGGCGGTGAGCTCGATCCCCGCGGTCAACAAGAAGTATTCGATAACTCCTTCCTTCACCGACTGCTGTAACGCCGTGTCGGACAAAGCCGTGCGCACGTTGCCCGGAATGTTCAACTGTAATTCTAACCCGCGGGTCAGCAGCGGCCGCGTTGTGCTGGTTGTGGTGGTCGACGTCGTGGTGGTGACGACCGGAGTAGTCGAAAGGTTTGCAGTGTCTTCCACCTCGACCACGTTATCCAAGCCAGTATTCCCCGCAACCGCTTCCTGCACGCTGTCGAGCAACGCGTTGACTTGGGCGCCGTTAGTCGGTAACGCCGTGGTGGGACTCCAGCCGAGGTCGACCGCGGTCGCTTGGTCTGCGTCGGTGACTTCGACACCAAAATCCACCGTGACTCCGACGGTTTGCCCAGTGGTGGTACCCTCCGTGATGTTCAGATTCGCGATCTGGTCTGGAGCCAAAGTTATTCCGGTGGATTCCTCGAAGTAATCGATGATACCCGTAATCATAGCATCCTTCAAATCCGGGTCCGCAAGCGCGTCGGCGACGGTAGTGTTCTGCGGAATGGTGAGTTCCAAATCGAAGCTGCGAAGAAGAGTTGATTTCGTCGTGGTCGTCGTGCTGGTTGTCTCTGCGGTAACCACACCAAACACATCGTCTGTAACCGCAACATTCTGCAGATTGGTGTTGCTCGAAACAGCGGCTTTCACCGTTTTCAAAAGCGTTTCCACCTCTGTGCTATTGGCCGCCATGGCGGTATTCGGGTTCCAAGCCAGGTTGATGGGCGTCACTTCCGACGGTTCCACCCTCACTGTGAAGTCGATATCCACTTCAACCGGGGAGGTTCCATATGCACGAAAAAAACAGCGCAAGTGTAAGTCTGTAAATGCATTACGCTTGATTGTCCTTGTCGTACTGGCCAGCCATAATCTCAGTGGCCTGTTTCCTTTACGTCTTTTCACATACTAGCTGTGCATGATAGGACTTCTCTGTCATGCAGAGCAGCTTTGTCATTCTGTTACCCCAACACAGCTACACTAACACAGTTTTTTTCTTGGATATTCTAGACACTGGGGTGATTGTCATGGTTTCAATCTCGTCCTGCGTCAGAGTAATTCCAGTCGTCAGCTGGAAATACTCAATGATGCCGTTCTTCAAGGATTTCTCCAGCTGCGGATCTTGCGCCGCTGTAGCCACATCGCCCGTGATGTCGAGCTGCAGAGTTAAAGACCGAGATAAGACAGGCTTAGTCGTCGTGGTAGTCGTGCTAGTCGTTGTGCTCGGCACAGTTGACACCGCACTCGCATCGTCTTTTACTGTGACAGTGCCGGTCAAGCTCGCCGCATTGTCCGCGACCGCAGTCTTAACCGTGTCGAGCAAGGTGTCCAACTCGGTGCTACCAGGAGCCATGGATGTGTCCGGATTCCAGGCAAGATTGACTGCTGTTACTTGATTCTCCTCGACGCGAACACCGAAGGTGATGTCGACTTCCACAGGGGATGTCGTGCCCGGGACCTGCGTGATGACCAAATTCTCGATCTCTTGCTCCGTCAACGTAATGCCGGTGGTAAGCTCGAAGTATATCAACTGCAAAAATGTCTGGGTCTGGAAGATTTCAACTTGTCATGCTGTTTTTGGACTCTAAAAAAATTTGTATTGCATGACCAGCAAGAGGGGTACAGTTTTTGCCACACAGACAGGCCATTTCTCATGCGGAAGGTGCATCAGGAAGCTCTCTAAAAGTCTGCGATGCTAGTCAAGCATTACACGCATCATAGGTCATGAGAAATATGCATGACAAATCTTGCACTCTTCCAGACCCAGACATTTTTGCATTTGATAAAGTACTTGATCACACCAGTTTTCACCGAGTCCGCCAAGTCCGGGTCTTGCAGCGACTCCGTCAGGTTGCTGCTCGTGACATCGAGCTGCAGGGTTAAGCCGCGGGTGAGCAAAGGCTTGACAGCAATAGTGCTCAAAGTCGTAGTGGACGTCGTCGTGGTCGACGGAACAGTTGCGATGTCCGCATCAGTGTCGACGGACACCACGTTTGTCAACCCGGTGTTCGTGGACACGGCTGTTTGCACACTATTCAACAAGGTACTGATCGCGGTTCCGTTCGGACTCATAGCAGTGTCGGGACTCCAGCCGAGGTTCACCGCGGTAGACTGACTTGGATTCACAGACACTCCGAACGAGATCTCCACTTGCACATTTCCGCTCGCGTCGGCCGTTGTCCCGTTCTTTTGCGTGATGTTCATGCTCGCGATTTGCTGATCCGTCAAGGTGATCCCCGTGCTCTGCTCGAAGTACTTGATAACACCGTCAATCATGGCGTCCTTCAGGTCCGGGTCATTCAAGGCATCGTCGACGTTCCCCGGAATGTTCAGCTCCAGCTCAAACGTCCGCTCCACCACCGTCGTCGTGGTGGTCGTCGTATGCGTTGCAAAAGTATCCTATCGTACTAGTAGAAACAAATAGCATGACAAATTTCGCCAAGAAGAAAAGTGGAATTTGTAATGCTGGTTGAGCTAAGATAGGAGATTTGTCATGCACCAAAGCAATTACTACGAGTGCGTTACTTTTGCAATGCATACGTCGTCGTCGTGGTCGATGTAGTGCTGCTCGTGATCGTATCCTGTGCAAAAGTATCGTACTCGTATAAATGCAAGTCATGCATTACAAATCTTGTTCCCAAGGCAAATCTGCATTACAAATTTCATTTCTCATGCTGAGGAAATTTGTCATGCATTTATACGAGTACGATACTTTTGCAGTCCATAGATCGTGACAACCGCCGCCGCGTTGTCCTTTACGGCGATGGTCGAAGGCGAGAAATCGCTGGCACTGTCGGCCTATGAAGTGCAAATTTGTCTGGTTCTGGAAGCTTGTGATGCTGGGTGGCGTATCATGAGAAGGCCACAAGAAGTGCTGGCTCAGCATGACAAGCTTCTGAGCTTCTAGGTGTTGCCTATTCTGCATGACAAACTGCGTGTCTGCATGACAGAAAAATGGGGCTCTTGGGTAATGTGCATGACAAATTCAAACGTCATGTGAGACAAGCATGACAATCTTGCATTCTTCCAAACCCAGACATTTTTGCATTTGATACGGCCACCGCCGTTTTCACCGTGCTCAAGAGCGTTTCCAGCTCAGTACTGGAGGAGTCCATCGGAGTATTGGGATTCCAGGCGAGGTTGATGGGCGTCACTTCTGTTGGGTCAACCCGCACCTCGAACGTGATATCTACTTCAACCGGCGAAGTCGTCCCGGGGACCTGGGTGATTACCATGTTCTCGATTTCCTGCGGAGTGAACGTGATGCCGCTGGTTAGTTCGAAGTACTTGATAACCCCCTGCTTCACCGAGTCCGCCAAGTCCGGATCTTCTAGCGCCGCGGTCACGTTGGTGCTCGTGATGTCAAGCTGCAACGTCAGCCCGCGTTGCAGCAGCCCGTCCGTGGTTGTCGTGGTGCTTGTCGTTGTGGTAGTCGAGGTCGTCGCGGTCACCACCGCGGACTTGTCGTCTGTCACCACGACATTTTGCAGATTTGCGTTGCTCGAGACAGCAGTTTTCACCGTGTTTAGAAGCGTCTCCACCTCGGTATGGCGTTCTCAAATGTTACATTCTCAACTGTTGCATGGGTTTGTAATGCAAGAACAGCAACAGTGAAAGTGGCAACGTTGCAACTTTCGCATCACAGATTTTCTACAGAGTATCATGCTATTTAGCCCTTCGAAAATTTGTCATGCTAAGCACCTTGATCAAGTGGAGGGCAATGGCAATTTTGCATGACAAATCCATGCAACAGTTGAGAATGTAACGTTTGAGAGTCCCATACTCGGTGCTATCGGAAGCCATGGCGGTGTCTGGGTTCCACGCGAGGTTGATCGGCGTCACTTCATTCCCGTCGACCCGCACGTCAAAGTCGATTTTCACTTCAACGGGCGAAGTTCCAGGCACTGGCGTGATGGTCATGTTTTCGATTTCTTGCGGCGTCAATGTGATCCCAGTGGTGGTTTCGAAATACTTGATGATACCGTCTTTCAGGGAGTTTTCTAATTCCGGATCTTGCACAGCGGTGTTTACATCGCCGGTGATGTCGAGCTGCAGGGTGAGAGAGCGGGACAACACAGCCTGCGTGGTGGTTGTCGTCGAGGTCGTCGTCGTGCTGGGCACAGTTGATACCGCACTTGCGTCGTCCCGGACGGTCACGGTTCCGGTCAAACTAGCTGCGTTGTCCTGCACCGCGGTCTATGCATTGCAAATATGTCTGCGTCTGGGTCTGGAAACTTGTGATGCAAGAAAGGGAATAGTGAACTCACTGTGATGCGCTGCCAAGCATGACAAGTTTTTTTGATGGTTCTGAGTTGCGTATTTCGCATGACAAACTGCGTTTTTGCATGACAGGGAGGAGGAGCTCTTCGCGGCCATGCAACACAGAGTTCAGAGTCATGCCAGACTAGCATGACAAATCTCGCAATCTCGTCCCAGACCCAGACATTTTTGCATTTGATACAGTCTTGACCGTTTCCAGCAATTTGTCCAGTTCCGTGCTGCCCGCGTCCATCGGCGTGGTCGGGTTCCAGGCGAGGTTGACGGGCGTCACGGCTTCCTCGTCCACTCGCACCGCAAACGTGATGTCGACTTCTACTGGGTTACTCGTTCCATTCACGGGAGTGATCACCATGTTCTCAATGTCCTGGGCCGTCAGGGTAATCCCCGTTGTCGCTTCGAAGTACTTGATCACGCCCTGTTTCACCGAGTCCGCCAAATCCGTGTCGGCTAACGCGGCGTCGACGTCGCCGGTGATGTCGAGTTGGAGCGTTAACCCACGTTCTAAAAGTGCTTTTGTTGTCGTCGTCGTTGTCGTGCTGGTGTGCACTGCAAAAGTACCGTGGTCGCACTAAGCGCAGTCACGCATTACAAATCTCTTTCTCACTGGAAATCCGCATTACAAGTTTCGTTTCTCATGCTGAGCGAATTTGTGATGCGATTACGACTAGTACGGTACTCTTGCACTGCATAAGTGGTTGTCACTGCAACCGTCGCGATCCCCGTGTCCTGCACGGCGGTGACGCCAGCTGTAGCGGAGATGCTTCCGGAAGAGACAGCATCCGAAACCGAATCTTTCACATAATTAAGCAATTCCGTCGTTTCCGAAGTATCCATCGGAACTACCGGGCTCCAAGCGAGATTCACATCGACGACATCTTGCGGCTCAACCCTTACTCCAAACGTGATGTCCACGCCGACACTAGGTTGCGTTTGCCCCGTTTGCGGCGTGATCACCATGTTCTCGATGTCGCTGGCAGACAACGTCAGTCCCGTGGCGTTTTGAAAGTACGCGACCACGCCGGCCTTCAAAGCATCCTGCAACGCGGGGTCTTGCAACGCATCGTCGACAGTCGTCCCGATCGGA
Organism: Amoebophrya sp. A120; assembly: GCA_905178155.1. Taxonomy (NCBI): domain Eukaryota; class Dinophyceae; order Syndiniales; family Amoebophryaceae; genus Amoebophrya; species Amoebophrya sp. A120. The sequence goes on along the minus strand of CAJINV010000004.1, from coordinate 472,512 downwards.
ATGTTCAGGTCTAGCTGCAAGCCCCGCTGTAACAACGGAAGCGTCGTAGTGGTCGTCGTCGTCGTGGTCGTCGTCGTTGTTGTCGTCACCACGACAGAGCCCGCGTTTGTGTCTTTCACGGTTAAGCCGGTTTGCACACTAGCCGCCGCGGTTGTCACAGCGGCCTGCACAGCGTCGACGAGCGAATCGACTTCTGTTGTCGGTAATGTTGTATCCGGGTCCCACGCAGTGTCGACTGCAGCCACCTGAGCGTCATCATCAACCCGCACGCCAAATGTCACTTCGATGCCCACGTCGCCCGGCGCCGTCCCGGACGTCTGCTGGATTTCCATGTTCTCAATCTGGTCTGCGGTAAGCGTCACACCGCTATCAAGGAAGTACTTGATAATGCCCTCCTTCACCGCATTTGAGAAGTCCGGATCTGACAATGCACCGTCCACATCTGCATCTTGCAGATTTAACTCCAAACTCAAACCTCTTGGGAGGAGTGGTTTTGTCGTGGTCGTGGTCGAGGTGGTAGTGGTCGTCGGGATAATCACAGTCGTAATCCCGGTATCCTCCACGGTCACCACCCCTGTCAGCGCGGCGCTATCCGCAACAGAAGTCTTCACCGAGTTCAGAAGCGTCGTGAGCTCCGCACTGCCACTTGGCATGACAGCATCCGGGCTCCACGCGAGATCGATGGTGGTCACTTGCGAAGGGTTGTCGGCTGTTACGTCGAATGTGATCTCGACTTCCACTGGATTCGTGTTCGGCTTCGGTGTGATCACCACATTTTCAAGTTGTTGCGGGTCCAGGGTCACGCCGGTGGTCGCCTTGAAGTAGTCGACGATGCCGTCTTATCAAAGGAAAACAGTGCTATGTGTTACACATTTGATGTTGCGACTTTAGCAACACAAACTTATTCATCTGCGTCTCAGAGAAAACTTGTAATGCAGAGACTACAAGAGAACACACGCACTCAGCAAGGCTCTTGAGCATATTCGGCATGACAGAACTTGTTTGTCTTGCTTGGCCTGCAATACAATGTCAATGTGTAACTGTAAATGGTTTTTTCGTTGCATATGTCTTTCAGGGCGTCCACCAGCTCGTCCTTGATGACCGGATCGTCCAGGTCGCTCGCGTATCAACTGCAAATATGTCTGGGTCTGGAAGAATGCAAGATTTGTCATTATGAAGGCACGGGCGGCCCAGGGGTGCAGAGCTCCAAAGTCGCTCAAATTCGTTTCGTACGTCGCTCACGGTCGTCTGTGAGAATTTCCAGACGTGAAATTTTTTTTGCGGAATGGCAAAAGAGCGCTCGGCGAGTTGCTATTTTTGCCATTTTGCCTCTGAAAAAGCCCCAATCTGTGTAGAATGGCGACCAGATTTTCTCAGAAGCAAAGAGCGAAGTACGCAAATGCAGATAGGAGAAAAAGCGCCTGAAATTTTTCGGAAACATTGACGAGTTGCAGCATACCACAGCTGCCCTCGCTGGGCAATTGCTCTCCGCGAACGGAGTGCGTTTCCACGGAAAGATTTTCTGAGGAAACCTCGGAGCCCAATTTCCGCAGCCGCTTGCGGACATTCTCTGCGAGAGCTAGAGGAATAATCGTTTTCGGACCACGAGTCGGAAGCACCCTCTGAGACGCTTTTCGGCGCGCCGCGGCCCAAAAAGCGCAAATTCTGCCGCTTTTTGACCCACGGCGCCGCAAAAAGCGCCTCAGAGGAAATCTTCTGACCCGGAGCCCGAGAAAAGGTCGAAGAGAATTGAGGCCTCACTGCAGCCTCTGTCACAGAAAATTCCGCCGGCGGCCCCAGAGATTGGGGCCCGGGGCTTCTCCAAAAGCCGTCGCGCAGAAACAAGGGTGGGCAAGCGAGGGCAGGCGCGACTGCGGTGCTGCGTTCTTTTGTCTAACGTTTCGAAAAGTCTCAAAACGCTTTCCCGGCACTTTGCTCTTTTGTTTTTCCGCTAATTACTTCTGAAAAAGCCCGATCTATACTGTCACAGGCTGGGCATTTTTCAGAGTGGAAAGGGCAGAGATTGCCACTCGCGGCGCGGTCTTTTTCCGTTCCAAAACATTTTTTTTCGCCTCGAGAAAATTCCACGGAGGACCGTGAGCGACGTGCGAAACGAAAATGAGCGACTTTTGAGCTCTGCACCCCTGACAATCTGTGCCTTCTTATTTGTCATGCATATTTCTCATGATCCATGACGCCTGTAATGCATGACCTAGCATCACAGACTTTTAAAGGGCTTCCTGATGCACCTTCCGCATGAGAAATGCCATGTCCGTTTAGCACAAAGTGGATCCCTCTTGCTGGTCATGCGAATACAAATTTTTTTAAAGTCCAAAAACAGCATGACAAGTTGCAATCTTCCAGACCCAGACATTTTTGCAGTTGATATCGCGGTCATTGCCAGTTGCAAGGTCAGCCCCCGCGACAGGACCGCCTTCGTTGTGGTGGTTGTCGTCGTCGTCGCGGGAACAGTCGCCAAATCCGTTTGCTGCACGGAGATCGTGCCGCCGTCTCCGATGTTGCCGCTTTGCGCGGCCACGGCGGCCGTGACAGTGGACAGAAGTTGATTTGTTTCGGTGGTGCCGATCGGAGTCGTCGGATTCCAGGCAATGTTCACGTCCGGCACGTTTTCCGGGTCAACCGAAACGTCAAAACTGATATCCACGCCGATCGCCGGCGGGGTTTGGTTTGGCTTCTGCGTAATCACCAAGTTCTTGATGTCGGCCGGGGTAAGCGTTACCCCCGCCTGATTCTGGAAGTAATCGATGACGCCTTGTGTCAGCGCCGTGCTCAACACCGGATCTGCGAGCGCGGCAGTGACGTTTCCAGATGGAATGGTCAACACCAACTCGAGTCCCTTGTTCAATAACGGTTTCGTGGTCGTCGTCGTGGTCGTGGCTGCGACGGAGGTCGTGCTGGTCGTGGTAGTCACAGCAACGGTTGCCGTGTCGCCTTGGTTCTGCGACACCGTGACCCCGCCACCCGTGCCGATGTTTGCGCTTTGCGTTTGCACCGCTTGCGTGACGGCGGTGTTGAGGTCGGAGATGTCTTGGTCGGGTAGAGGAATCGTAGGATTCCAGGCGACGTTGACATCCACAACATCTGCTGGGTCAGCGACGACATCAAACGTAATGTCCACGCCGATTTCTGGAGGTGTTTGGTTCTCCTTCTGCGTGATCACCATATTTTCAATCTGCGAGGTTGTTAAAGTCACCCCTTTCCCATCAAAGTACGCAATCACACCGTCTTTTAACGCATCTTGCAGGTCCTGATCAGCTTATGACAGTTCACAACTCCCCCTCCCCCTTATTTGTCATGCAAAATACCCGACCCACCCTCTGCCTCTTGGCACTGTTTGCATGACAAGTTCTGGTGGCCCAAATAGCACTACAATCCAGTGGAAATTTGTCATGCACAACCGGCATTCTTGCTGGTGCTTGTGTTGCCGTTGATGCTATACAAATAAGGGGGAGGGGGAGTTGTGCACTCTCATACAGCTAAAGCCGCATCGACATCCGCGGCTTGTCCCGGGATATTGAGCACCATCTCGAGCCCCTTGCTCAAGCGCGGCTTCGTCGTTGTCGTGGTGGTTGTAGTGACCACTGTCGTCGTGCTCGTCGTCGTTGTCACCGCGACAGTAGCAGTGTCCCCCTGCGTCTGCGACACCGCGACGTTGCCTGCTGCAGATCCCGAGCCAATGCTTGCCGCAGAATTCTGGACCGCGTCGGTCAAAGCAGTTTGGAGCGATGCGAGATCGCTTTGCTCCAGAGGCGTCACTGGGTTCCATGCGATGTTTACATCTGGCACATTGTCCGGGTTCACACGGACACCAAAAGTGACATCCACACCAACATCAGGCGGGCTGGATCCCGGCTTTTGCGTGACAACCAGGTTTTCAATTTGACTATCGGTGAGAGTGACGCCCTGATCAGCGAAATATTTCACAACGCCATCCTTTAATGCATCACTCAAATCCGCGTCACTCAGCGCATCTGTCACCTCATCCGGACTCGCTGTCGCGGGGAAGGTCAACACCATCTCGAGTCCCTTGTTAAGCAATGGTTTTGTCGTAGTCGTGGTGGTCGTCGTGGTGGTTGTCGTCGTGGTCGTCGATGTCGTTACCGCGACAGTCGCCGTATCGCCCTGATTCTGCGAAACCGAAACACCCACATTGGCATTGCCGATGTTCGCGCTTGCAGTTTGGACGGCAGCGGTAACGGCGTTTTGCAGTTGCGTCACCGCCTGGGCTCCCAGAGGAGTGACCGGATTCCAGGCGATGTTCACCGCCGGCACGTTCTCGGGGTCCACGCGCACGCCGAAAGTAACGTCCACGCCGATGTCGGGCGGGGTCTGGTTGTCCTTCTATCAAATGCAAATATGTCTGGGTCTGGGAGATTCCGAGATTTGTCATGCAGTTTTTCCAAGCTCTAGCTCCCCCACCTCTGGAATGCAGGGCCTAGCATCACATGTTCTGCAGCTCCTTCGTGATGCGTGTTCTGCATGAGAAATGCCCTCTCAGCATGGCCAGAAGTGGGCACTTTTTGCACGTTATGCATCGCAGATCTTCGTAGGATCATCCGAAACACGCATCACAAGTTCGGATACTTCCAGACCCAGACATATTTGCAATGCATACCTTCTGCGTGATCACCATGTTCTCGATCTGCGACGGGGTTAATGTCACGCCGTTATTGGCAAAGTACTCGACAATTCCGTCTTTCAAAGCCGCCGCAAGATCAGGATCCTGCAGCGCGGCGTCCACATCCGCGGCGTCGCCCGGAATATTCAGCACCATCTCTAGCCCTTTGCTCAGGAGCGGCGTCGTCGTGGTGGTTGTCGACGAGGCGACGGGCGGCGCTGAGGTACTCGTACTCGTCGTTGTCACCGCAACAGTTGCGGTATCCCCCTGGTCCGTCGATACCGTGACGCCCATCCCCGTGTTCCCGATGTTCGGACTGGCGGTCAGCACCGCGGTCTCAACGGCGGATTGTAGGTTTGTCAAGTCCGTGCCGGATAGTGGGGTAACGGGATTCCAGGCGATATTTAAATCCGGCACATCCTGCGGCTCAACGCGCACGTCGAAACTGACGTCCACCCCAATGTCCGGGGGGCTCTGCCCCGGTTTCGGCGTAATCACCATGTTCTCGATCTGGGTGGCGTTTAGAGTTACTCCCTTGTCCTTGAAGTACTCGATCACACCGTCTTTCAACGCGTTTTGCAAATCCTGGTCCGTTAACGCAGCGTCGACATCTGCGGCAGTAGCGGTGTCAGGGATATTCAGCACCATTTCTAGCCCCTTACTCAAGAGCGGTTTCGTCGTGGTAGTCGTCGTCGTCGTTGCCGCGACTGTTGTGCTACTCGTCGTGGTTGTCACCGCGACAGTGGCCGTGTCGCCCTGCGTCTGCGACACAGCGACGTTACCCGCTGCGGATCCAGAGCCAATCGCCGATGCCGCATCCTGCACGGCATTCGTGACCGCGGTGACAAGCTTGTTGACGTCGTCCGTTTCCATCGGCGTCACGGGATTCCACGCAATGTTGACGTCGGCCACGTTGTCCGGAGTCACCCGGACGCCAAACGAAACGTCCACACCAACTTCCGGCGGAGCGGTGCCCGGTTTTTGCGTAACGACGAGGTTTTCAACTTGACTATCGGTCAAAGTGACGCCCTGATCCGCGAAGTATTTCACCACCCCGTCTTTCAAAGCGTCTGTTAAATCAGCATCGTTCAGCGCATCCGTCACCTCAGTGGGGGTGGCCGCTGCGGGGAAGGTCAGGACCATCTCCAGTCCCTTGTTCAGCAGCGGTTTGGTTGTTGTCGTTGACGACGTCGTGCTGACAGTTGTTGAGGTTGTGTTCGTATGCATTGCAAAAGTATTTTTGCACTCGCACTAAGGTCGTGCAGTCATGCATTAGAAAATGCTTCCTTGAGCAGGTAAATCAGCAACACAGATTTCATTTGTAATGCAGCTCCGCGATTTTGTCATGCGACGTCGATTTGGACTTCCACTAGCACTAGGTGTGATACTTCTGCAATGCATAGCTCGTCGTGGTGATCGGTACGGTCGCGACGCCCGTGTCTTGCACCGCGACGTCGACGATCCCTGGGTTGTTGCTGACCGCAGTTTTCACGGCGTCCTTCAGTTTGTCAATGTTCCCGCCAGAATTCACCGCCGTCACGGGGCTCCACGCCAGATTGACCGAAGCCACGTCGGCGGAATCCGGTTTCAAATCGAACGTGATGTCCACCCCCACATCCGGCTGCGTGTACCCCGGTTTTGCCGTGATCACCATGTTCTCGATCTGGTCGTCGGTCAGGGTCACGCCTGCAGTAGTCTGGAAGTAGTCGATCACGCCCGCTTTTAGCGCGTTTGACAGGTCTGGGTCCTGGAGAGACGTGGCAACATCCGTACCAGCCGGAATGGTCAGCAGCAATTCCAAACCCTTGCTTAGGGTCGGTTTTGTCGTAGTGGTGCTGGTTGTAGTCGGCGGTGGGGTCGTAGGCGCTGCGGTTGTAACCACACTCACCGTGGCGAGCGGAACCGTCGTGTCCACTTCTATCCCGTCAACATCGGCAGACGCGTCCTTGACCGCGTCTCGCACTGCGGTGGAGAGCTGATTGACAGCACTTCCGTTCGGATCCATGGGCGTCACCGGGTTCCAGGCGAGGTTCACATCCGCCACCTTATCCGGCTTTACCGCTACAGCGAACGTAATGTCCACGCCAACGGCCGGTGGTGTCTGATTCGGTTTCTGCGTGATCTGCATGTTTTCGATGTCGGAGGGACTAAGCGTCATTCCGGTTGCGTTCTGGAAGTACTCAATGACGCCCTGTTTCACCGCATCGGACAAATCTGTGTCGTTCAGTGCGGCGTTGATATCCGTCACACCGGCAGGAATTGTTAACGTTAATTCCATCGCTTTGTCGAGCAACACGTCCGCGAGCGTGACGGTCACCGTCGTGGTCGTCGTCGTAGTTACTGTTGTGGTTGTCGTCGTAGTTGTCGTCACGACAAACGTCCCCGCGTTTGTAGCTTCAACTGTAACAGTACCGGCGACGTTTGGATCGGTTGACACCGCATTTTGCACTTCGTAGAGCAGGGTCGTCATTTCAGTCCCCCCATCCGGCAACGGGGCGTCGGCGTCCCAAGCGGAATCCACATCATCCACCAAGTCTTCCTCGACGCGCACACCGAAAGTGATTTCGACCGGAACATTCGGCTTCACGTACCCCGGCTTGGGGGTGATTTGCAAGTCTTCGATTTGATCAGGAGTCAAAGTCAGTCCAGTCGTGTTTTGGAAGTATTCCACAACCGCGTTCACCATTGCGTCAGACAACGCGCCGCCGTCCTGCACTGCCTGATCCACATCCCCCGGAATGTTCAAAGTCAATTCGATTCCCCGGGGTAATAGAGGTAACGTCGTGGTCGTCGTGGTAGTCGAGGAGGTCGGCGGCTGCAGCAGCACCTGCGACTGCGTCACCGATTGCACCTCCGGAACTAATGTGCTGGTTGCGTTATTCAAACTGGCGGTCAACGCTGCGGCGATCGCGGTGTCGGTTATTAGCGTGGATGGCTCCCACTTGTCTTCCAGAGCATCGATTTTGTCCCCACTCGCCTCAAACTGCACAATCGCTTTCGCGACCACAGAGCCACTCCCGTCAGCAGCGGTACTGCTGAAAGCGACCTCGACCGAGACGTCCTTGATGTCCGCGTCGGTGAAGGTGGTTCCTACGCCGAGAGTTTCCAACGCGAACTTTACCACTGCGTCCTTGATGGAACTGACCATCTCGGGCGAGTTGCAGAGCGCGTCCATGTCGGCATTTCCATTGTCCACAGCAAAAGTGTAGCTGAACTGCCTTTCCAGGAAGGCAAGCGTTACGGTACTGGTGGTGGTGGAGGTCGTTGTGGTGGTAGTGGAAGCTGGAGCTTCAGTGGTTGTCGTCGTAGACGACGTCGTCAACGACTGCGACGAGTCCACTGTCTTCACCTCGGTCACGCCCGCGGTCAACGCCGTCGCTAAGGCAGAGGTCAGCCCGTCGGTCTGCGTCGCGGTAAAGCTTGCCGGGTCCCAAGCGGTCTGAACCGCGTCGATCTTGGCAGCGCTGTCCATAAAAGTCGCAGTGGATTTCGCGACCACGGTGCCCGAAATCGTATCCGTTGAGCTGGAAAAGGCGACTTCGCTTGAAACAGTTTTGATATCCGCTTTTGCAACTGTTCCAGCCGAAACACTCAACGTGTCTTCCAAAAAGTTGATCAGCCCAGTTTTCACCGCGTCTTTGAAATTCGTCGACTTTACGAGAGTATCCAAATTCGCATCCGTGAAATCCCCAGCCGAAGCAAATTCGACATTGAAGGTGTAGCTGAACTGCCGCTCAAGAGAAGGTAGGGTCGTCGTCGTAGAACTCGTGGTTGTCGTGGATTTCTATCGACATTGCAAAAGCATCGTGTACGAGTTCGAGTAGCACGAGTAGCATGACAAATCTTTCCAGTTGAAATTGATAAAGGAAATTTCCATGCATGTTCAGGGAACAGCTATACCGCGCAGTTCTGTCATGCCAAATTGCAATTTGTACGAGTGCGTCGATGCTTTTACAAATGATATGCTTGTCGTCACGACAACAGTCGCGACAGTAGTTTGGTCGACGGTGACCGCCCCACCCGGTAAATCGCCGTTGTCGGCGGTTGCTTTCACCGCGTCGGTGACTTTGTCCACCAATGTGTTCAATTCATTCGACCCCTGCGTGATCGAATCGTCCGGATCCCAGACGGCGTCGATAGAAGAAATGTCAGCTGTTGTCTCCGGCCTCACTCCAAACGTGACCTCGATGCCCACGGGGTCTGGCGGAGTGCCGGTGGTTTGTGTAATCACCATGGACTCGATTTGAGTTGCGTTCAGCGTGATCCCCGCTGTCTGCTGAAAGTAGTCGATGATTCCGGACTTTATCGCGGCCTCGAAGTCGGGATCCTGCAACGTGTCGTTGACATTCCCAGACGGAATGTTGACCTGCAGCTGCAACCCGCGCGGCAAGACCGGCACGGTCGTTGTACTGGTTGTGGTCGTGACCACCACGGTGGACGCACCAGTTGTGCTCCCGACTGCATAATCCGTAGCGGTATGCACTGCACTGTCGATTTGACTTACGATATCCGTGAGCTGTGCGTCGCCCGAACTCAACACTGTGTCCGGGTCCCAAGCTTGATTCACCTGGTTGACAGTAGACTCATCATCCGCCCGCACGCCGAACTCCACCTGGATGGTGACATCCGGCAGAGACTGCTCCCCACTGGTCATGGTGACCACCATGTTTTCGATTTGCGCCGGAGTGAATGCAACGCCGGTTTCCGCTTCGAAGTAGGCAGCTACACCCTTCTTGATGTTGTCCACCAAATCCTGATCCGTCAAAACGTCTCCGTCACTCGGGGTGAGCCCCGGCTTCAACGTAATCGGCAGGCTGATCCCGCGCGGAAGGAGAACTGTCGTGGCTGTCGTGGTACTAGTGCTAGTACTAGTGCTCGTTTCCTCCGGTACTAGCAGCGACTGCGACTGCGCGACGCCGGTCACGTCCTGCACTTGCGCTGTGGTTGCCGCATTCAGTGCAGCAGTCAAACCCGCCGTGGCGGTGGCGTCCAAGCCGCTAGGAGACCACATCGCGTTCAAGTCGTCGATTTTGTCCTGCTCTGCCGCGAAGACAATGACCGCCTTCGCGGTGATCGTGGTGGAATTCGTACCACTGTCACTGAACGCCAGATTGACGACCACGTCGGAAATGTCGTCTGTATCGATGTCGCTCGACACCTGCAGCTGGTCCTTCACAAACTTCACCATCGCGTCCTTCACAGCCGCTTCCATCGCGGTGCTGGCGCACAGCCCAGCCGCGTTCACCTGCGCATCTGCCACGTCGAAGACAAAGCTGATCTCGCGTTGGATGGACGGAAGCGGGGTCGTGGTGGTTGTCACAACCGTGGTGGTCGTCGTGGTTGTGGACGTTCCGGTTGTCGTGGTGGTCGTCACCGTCGTCGTGGTGGTTGTGGTCGAAGTCGTCGACACGACTAAGTTTGTCGACTGGATCACACTTTGCACGGCGGAAACTTGACTGCTCGTCGCCGTGTCTAAAGCGGAAGTCAGTCCCTGCGTGTTCGCCGCACTCAAAGCTGCCGGTGCCCACTTATCTCGAATCGCATCTATTTTCGTCTCACTCGCCGCGAAGACAACATTCGCCTTCGAAATCACGGAGCCAGTGCCATCGGAGTTGGAATAACTAGTGACGAGAGTCACTGTGGTTGCCTTGATATCAGATAACACGATAGATTCTGCCACCTGCAAAGTGTTTTGGATGAAGTCCAAAACCGCAGCCTGAATCGCGGTTTTCATCTCAGCACTGCTGCAAATCCCAGGCGCGTCAGCATTGACATTCGCGCCGTTCGCGACCTTGAAGGTGTAACTGAACTCGCGCTCCAATTCCGGTAACGGGACGGCGGTTGTCGTTGTCGTCTGACTAGCAGTCGTTGTGGTCGTGCTGGTTGTGGTTGTTGTCGTGGTCGGAGCTGGAGCAACAGCCGGCGCTGCAGTCGTCACCGGCGCTGGAGTAGTGGTCGTCGTCAAGATTTTCACCTGCTGTACCGTGTTGATATCCGGAATAGAATTTGTCGTGCTGTTGTTCAAACTTGTGACCAAGTCGGCGATCTCATCTGCACTCAGCCCGGTGTCCGACCAGTTGGTCTCCAGCGAATCAATCAGCCCCTGATCCGCCTCGAAAGTGACCGTCGCCCTGGCGACCACCGTGGCGGTCCCGTCGGCGTTGTCGGCGCCAAACGCGAAAACCACGAGGATGTCCGAAATGTCCGACGTGCCGAGACCGGATGCGACCCCCAGCGAATCTAGCGAGAACTGCACGACCGCAGCCTTGACCGCGTCCACCATCTCGTCGGACGCAACCAAAGCCGCGCCATTCGCTTTATCACCATCGGCTGTGAACGTGTAGGAGAACTCCCGAACCAGAGACGGCAAAGAAACCGCGGTAGTACTCGTGGTCGTCGTCGTGTTTGCCTCGGTCGTCGTGACCGTTGTCGTCACAGTCGTGGTCGAAGTGGTAGTGGTCGTGGTGCTCGTCGTGGTCTTCGCCGGCAGCACCACCGCCTGCGAGACGTCGTTCACCCGGGGGATGATACTTGTCGTGCTGTTACTCAAAGACGCCACCAATTCCTCCACCGCCGTCGCATCTAACCCAGCCGGCAGCCACTCGGCCTCCAGCGCGTCGATCTGCGTTGCATTCGCTTTGAACAGAATCGATGCTTTCGCGACCACGGTCGCAGTCCCGTCCGTGTTGTTACTGGAGAAGGCGTAGGCGACGGAAATGTCGGCAATGTCGTCCATCCCGATCATGTCTGGGTTCACACCGAGCGTGTCAAGGATGAACTGCAGCACTCCCTCCTTGACCGCGTCCTTCATGTCTCCCGACGCGCACAGCTGCGCCGCGCGAGTGTCCCCATTCGCGATGTTGAAGGTGAAGCTGACGTCTCTTTCGATAGACGGGAGCAGAATCCCCGTGGTCGTCGTGACCGTGGTCGTGGTTCCAGTGGTGGTCGACGTCGTGGTAGTGGTGCTGGTCGTGGTACTGGTCGTGGTCGATGTCGTCGCCTGGGTCAACACCGTGGTGCTCGCCACGGTGGAGACATCTGACGGGAGGGCTGTCGTCAAGGAAGTTTCCATCGCACTGGTCAACGCTTCCGGCAAAGTCGCATCTGCGAACCCGTCAGCCGGCCACGCAAGCGCGATCGCGTCGATCTTGCTTTGATCCGTTTCAAACCTCAGCGACGCCTTCGCGACGATCCGTCCAGTTCCGTCGCCCGTCATGTTCCCGTTGGAGGTAAAGGCTGTCTGCACGACTAAGAACGGAATATCACTAGTTACGATGTTCTCCGTCACACCCAGCGAGTCGAGGACCCACCGAACCACCGCAGTCTTGATCGCGTCCTTCATGCCAGCAGACTGCACCAGTGCTGCCATCGCCGCGTCGTCGCCGTCGAAAGTTCTAAAATCGTAGGAAAACTCCCGCTCCACCGTGGGAACCGGCGCGGCAGTCGTAGCTTCCTCCGTCGTGGTGCTGGTTGTCGTAGTTGTGGTCGTCGTGGTAGTAGTGGTCGTTGTGGTGGTTGTCGTCGTTGTAGTCGTTGAAGTCGTGCTCGCTGCGATAAGGATCTGCGACCCGGTGACCTGCGCTACCGCCGGGACAGCAGTTCCCGTGCTGTTGTTCAACGCTGCGGTTAGTCCACTCGCCGCAGCCGTGCCCAGCCCGGAGGGCAGCCAGGTTTGTTCGAAATCATCCATCTCGTCCGCAGCACCCTGGAACACAATGGTCGCCTTGGTAACAATCCCGGTGGTGATATCCGGGAAGACACATTGGAGATCGATGGACTTGATGTCCCCTGCGTCGATATTCCCGTATTGTAATGTATCTTGCATGAATTCCAACACTGCAGACTTCACCGCTTGTTCCATTTCTGGGAGCGCCACAATTTCCTGCGCGGTCATGCCAGCCAACTGACTCTGGTCCACGTTGAAGGTGTAGCTGAACTCCCGCTCCACTTCGGTTAAAGTGGTCGTGGTGGTTGTCGTCGTGGTCGTGGTAGTCGTGGTAGTGGTGGTTGTGGTAGTCGGTTCGAGTGTTGTGGTAGTTGTTGTCGAAGTGCTGCTTTTGATGATCAAAATGTTCACGTTCTCTAGCTTGGTGACAGCGGTCACCTTCGTTTCCACAGAATCCGCCAAAATGTTCGACAATTCCGCCTGGGCGGAAACGGTTTTCAAATAGTCACTTCCCCACAATTTCTCCAAATCGTCCAGCTTCTCCTGGACCGCCTGAAATTTCACGGTTGTCACCGCGACAATCGCGCCCGTCCCGTCCGCCTGGTTCTCCGAACTGTGCGCCACACCGGTGACCACCGACGGGAGATCTGCGGAGGTCACATTTGTCAACCCGAGAATGGTTTGGACAAAATCCAAAGTCGCATCCCTGACCGCACCAATAAACTCGTTCGACCCGCACAAGCTCGCCGGCACTATCGCACTGTAGTTCGCGACTTTGAAGGTGTAACTGAACTCGCGCTCAATGGTGCCGAGTGGAATTGTGGTGGTCGTGGTGCTGGTCGTCGTCGTCGTCGTGGTTAGAGTATGCATTGCAAACCTATCACTCTAGCTCTAGTACAAATCGCATGACAAATTTTCTCGGGAAAAAAAAAATGGAATTTCTCATGCAGGTTCAGGTAAAAAAGCGGATCTGTCATGCCAGACTACAATTCGAACGAGTGCGATGATTTTGCAGCGGATAGGTCGTGCTCGTCGTTGTAGTCGTGGTCGTACTAGTCGTTGTCGTCGTCGAAGTTGTCGCGGCGGTCAAGCTCTTCGCCTGCGAAACCTCCGCCGCGGGGAAAGCGGTTGAGGGGAACATCGCTTTCACCTCGTCATCCAAAGCCGTCGCTAAATCTTGCAAGTAAGCAGACGTCAGAGCCCCAGTTGTCCACGCACCCGCAATAGCATCGATCTCCGCTTGCACTGCTTCAAAGTTCACCGAGGCCTTCGCGACAATTCTGGTGACACTTGTACTAGCGTCGGAGTTGTTGTGGTACGCCCGTTCTATCGTCACCGACGGAATATCCGCAACAGTCACATTGCTCGTGCCCAGAAGCCCGAGGCCGGTCTGCATGAAGGTGATGACCGCAGTTTTCACCGCGTCTTCCATCTTCGCATCTGAGAGTAAGGAAATAACATTATCATACACATCCTGCGATGTTGTCGTACCTCCAGCTTGCAAACCCAGCTTGGCGTTCACCGTGTAGGAAAATTGCCTTTGTAGCTGCACCAACGGTTCTGGCGTCGTGGTCGTCGTGGTTGTGTGCGGCACGGCTTGTCCAACGGTAATCCCGGCACAATTCTGCGCGATCGCGACTTCCGGCTTGATCGCTGCAACCAGAGCGTCGATTTCCGCCTGTGTTGGAGGTGCAGTCCCCGACCAAACCTGCTCGATTGCCGCTATCCCCGCGGTGGTGTTCGGTTGGAGAGTAAAAGTCGCGGTTGTGTAAACCTGTTTGCTCATCGCGCCGTCAACAATGGAGGTGACGTTCAGTTCCATGTCTTTGACAAAAACCGCTTCGGTCAGACCCTGATTTTTCAAGTACTTTTCAACACCGATAGACAGCGCGTCAAGCAAGGTCGGGTAATTCACAATGTTCTCCGCGTTCGGGATCAAAATTTTACTCACTGCAAAATCGATGTCAAATGCGCGCGTGATTGGCAGTGTGGTTGTCGTGGTGGTGGTTGTCGTGGTTGTTGTAGTCGTGGTGGTAGAAGTTGTGGTCGTGGTTGTGGTTGTCGTCGATGTAGTTGTCGTCGTGGATGTCGACGTGGTTGTAGTTGTGGTAGTGTTCGTTGTGGTTGAAGTACTGGTTGTCGTCGAAGTCGAAGTGGTCGTCGTGGTCGAGGTCGTGGTGGTCGTTGTCACCGTGTACAGAGTCACTGACGTGACGTCCACGCCGTTAATCTGCCCGATCTGCGCGTCAAGGTAGTACACCTTGAAGTGATCCTTAGTTGTCGCGTCCATGGCAGCGTTCGGGGCCCAGATACTGTCGATGTTGGAAACTTTATCCACGGGCGCCAGAATGTCCAACCGAATCCTGACGGTGATGTCGACAATAGGAGCGCTTGCCTTCGTGCTTTCCGAATGACTTGAGGCTTTCCGAATGACGCCGAACTTCGACGTTCGCTTGAGTTCCTGCGTTTTATCGACGTTCTCGGCAAGGAAGGAAACTTGCTTCGACTTCGCTTCGTTGCTTTCAAGATCGACATAATGGCCAGCCCCCATTTTTTCGTTCTCCTGCAAGAACATGAACGAGACCTCTTCGACCGTGATGTTGTTCACGTCCAGCAATCCCGTTAAGGACCCGTCCTGGTTCTCCAAAAATCCAACCACCGCCTCCACTATCGCGTTCTCCAACTCCACGCTGGCCAAAAGTTGTGTCTTCGAGGTCACCGCCTCGTCAATCTGCAAGCCGACCTTGAAGTCCCTGGGGACCGCGGTTTTCGGCTCGGCTGTCGTCGTACTAGTGGAGGTTGTGGTTGTCGTTGTCGTGGTGGTCGTCGTGGTTGAGGTTGTAACTGAATTCAGGCCGCCCGCGCCCGCGAACTGCGAGACCTTGATCCCCGAGGCGACGATCGCGTCTTTCAGTTCGTCCGCCAGACTCGTCGTCTGCGCGGCGGATAGACCACCGGTGGCCGGCCAAGCATACGAAACCGCGTCGATTTTGCTTTTCGCCGCGCTTTCGAAGTACACAATTCCCTGAGTGCAAATTCGGTCGACCGAACCGCCGGAAGCGGAGGTGGACACCCCGACGATGTGGGACATTAATTGCAAGTCCAACTTGGAGATGCTCGGGGTGATACTTGCATTTACTTGCAACCCGGCGTCTAAAAACCCAAGAATCCCAGTCCTCACCGCGGTTTCCAAAGTCGCATTCGTCATCAACGCCTGCGCCCCACTGTACGAAATCGCGTCCACGTCGAACGTGAAGGAGATATCTCTTTCCAGCTCATACGTATGCACAGTGGTCGTCGTGGTGACTGTCGTAGTAGTCACCGTCGTTGTCGTCGTACTGGTCGTAGTAGTGGTTGTCGTCGCTGGTGGGGCCGCGATGGTTCCTGCGCCGGCCATGCTAGTCACCTTAATACCTGCCGACTCGATCGCTTGCTTTAACAGATCCGACAATGCAGTGGTCGCACTGGCCGGCAGCCCGCTGCCCGGCCAGACGGCAACGAGAGTGTCAATTTTCGCCTGCGAGCCGCGGAACAAAGTGGCTGCTTGCGCCGTGATCCGGTTTGCGCCGGCGGTGACCGTTGGGTTTTTCCCAAGCAGGCTCAAAACCTCGACTGCAACGGATGGCGCTTGCGTCACGGGGACGGCTAGAGTTGTCGTCACGAGTTCTTCCACTGCCTTCACGACGGCGTCTATCAGCGTCTGGTTGCTCATCAGCGCCGTCGCCTCGGCCATGGTCATTTCGTCCACATCGAAGGTGAACGAGACCTCGCGCTTCAAGTCCACTTGCGGCTCAGTTGTCGTTGTGGTCGTGGTGGTGATCGTCGTCGTGGTCGTTGTTGTGGTCGTCGTAGTGGTTGTCGTCGTCGTGGTCGTCGTTGTAGACGTTGTAGCGCTGGGAATCCCGCCAGCCCCGGCCATGGCGGACACCTTAAAGCCCGCGTTGGCGATTTCGGTTTTCAGTTTGTCCGCCAAACTTGTCGCTAGGGTAGAAGATAGCTGCCCGGCGCCCGACCAGGCATTGCCAAGCGCATCGATTTCGGAAGCATCCGTGTCTTTCCAATAAACCACAGCTTGCGCGGTGATCCGATCAGTCCCTGCAGTGGACGTCGCGATGTGCGAGAAGAGCTGCAAAGTCACCGAGTCAATCGTCGGGCTAGGCTGCACTGCCAAATCAGCGCCGACAAAGTCGTCCACCGCGGTGGAAACAGCGGTTTTAAGAGTTGCGTTCGCAAGCATGGTATTCACCTCAGAACCCGTCATGGTGTCAACGTCGAACGTGAACGTGATTTCGCGATCTAAACTCGAATACACAATCACCGTGGTAGTCGTTGTTACAGTCGTGGTCGTCGTGGTTGTCGAGGTCGTGGTCGTCGTGGTGGTTGTCGTTGTGGTCGTCGTGGTGGAAGTCGTCACCGCGACATTGCCGGAGCCGGCGAAAGATGTTACCGTGAAGCCAGCAGCGGAGATCGCGTCTCGGATTTTCGTGCTCAACTCTGTTTGCACAGTTGCGGAGAAGCCCGTGGTCGCGGACCAAACAGCTGCCAGCGCATCGACTTTCGCCTGATCCAAACTTCGGTAGATTAGACTCGCCGTCACTGTCAACCGGTCGTCCGTCGTGGAGCCGGGAACGGCGATCTTCGCGAGCAACTGCAGGTCCAACGAAGACAATGGAGCGGCGGTCGTGGCATTTAAGTTCAATCCGTTCACGTCCGAAACGAAATTCTCAAGACCTTGCTCGACCGCAGTTTTGAAATCAGTGTTCGCCATCAAATCGTACGCGTCGGACAGCGTCAATTTCGCCATGTCGAAAGTGAAAGTGATCTCCCGCTCCAACTCAAATGGCACTGGCACTGTGACAGTTGTGGTTGTAGTGGTAGTGCTCGTCGTCGTGGTTGTCGTGGTGGTGGTCGTCGTTGTGGTCACAGTAGTTGTCGTCGTCGTTGTTGTCGTGGTGGAAACCGAAACGAGACCACCTGCGCCAGCTACTGTTGAGGTGAAGCCGGCAGCGGAAATTTCGGTCTGCAATTTCGAAACCAATTCTGTGTTCTCCGCGCTACTCAAGCCCGTCGTCCCCGACCACTTGGCCGCCACCGCGTCAATCTTATCGGCAGTCGCGTGCTGCCAGTAGATCGCAGCTTGGGTCGAAATCCGATCCGTACCCTGTTGCGGAACATCCGGCAGTCTTGCCAGCAGTTGCAGCGTCACAGACAAAACCGGTGGATCCATGTTGGAAGGCACGCCGAGTGTGTCGACGACGAAGTGCTGAATGGCGGTTTCCACGGCGTCGGTCAAAGTCGCATTCTTCAGCAAGTTCGTTGCCGCTGCGTTGGATGCGAGCGAGGCGATGTCGAACGTGAAAGACACTTCTCGTTCCAGCTCTGCGAGAGTTAATGTCGTCGTAGACGTGGTCGTCGTAGTGACGGTCGTCGTCGTGGTCGTCGTCGTGGTCACGGTCGTCGTCGTTGTGCTGGTACTTGTCGTCGTGGTCGTTGCAGTTTGCAAGCTCCCCGACCCGGTTATCGTCGTTGACGCAAAGTCGGCACTGATCGCAGTCTGCAAATCGTCCGTGAGATCGGTCTGCTCTTGTGAACTCAACCCGGTCACTTTGCTCCACTTCGCGTCCACAGTATCGATTTTACTCTCGTCCGCGTCCCGGAACACGAGCACGGCTTGGACGGTTAATCGGTCCGTGCCCGAAGACACGGCATCGGACTTCGTCAGCAGTTGCAAACTAACGTAAGCCACTACGGGGACATCTGCAGCGGCGACATTCAGTGTATCTTCGACAAAAGTTTTCGTCGCCTGTTTCACTGCATTGATCATTTGCGCATTCACCATCAGCGCGTCTGCCTCAGCCAGGGTCAGAGACGCAATGTCGAAGGTGAAGGTAACTATTCTTTGCGTTTCGTGAGTTGGTTCCACAGTGACTGTCGTTGTAGTAGTACTTGTCGTGGTCGTCGTCGTGGTGGTTGTGGTCGTCGTGCTCGTCGTTGGCGCGACTGTGGTCGTGGTTGTCGGCGCGGTCAAACCCCCCGCCCCGGAAATAGTGGTCGTCAGACCGGCGTTCGTCAAGTGCGTCTGCAAGTCATCCGCCAAAGCGTCTGCCTGGGCGTCGGTCAAGTCGACCGTAGCGGACCATTTCACTACCAGAGCGTCGATTTTCGCCGGATCTGGGTCCTCGAACGTGAGCAACGACTGCGCCACCAGCCGGCTCAGCTGCGAGGTCGCATCAGAAATTTCCTGCTTGGACAATAGCTGCAAAGTGATGCTCACGAGCGGCGGGACCGGGGTCACGAGAAGAGTGTCAAGGATGAAAGTCTTCACGGATTCTTGAACCGCGTACTTTAAAGTTGCGTCGGTCATGAACGCGATCGCCTGCGAATTCGTGAGGGAGTCTACGTCAAAAGTAAGCATGATATTCCTCTGCAATCTTGTCGGGGTTGTCGTCGTCGTTGTGGTCGTGGTGACGACGACTGGGTTCACAGTCACCGTCGCTGGCGGTGCGACGCCGGTTAAATCCGGATTCGTCGTCACACTCTGCTCCACCGCGTTAGCGAGTGTAGTTCCACTGGACCCCGAACTTGGAATTCCCGTGTCGGGATCCCAGGCACTGTCGACTTCAGCGACCTCAGTTTCCTCCACCCGCACCCCAAAAGTCACGTCGATCCCGACGTCGGGCGCCACTGTGCCCGGGGTTTGTGTGATCACCATGTTTTCGATTTGAGCTGGGGTTAGAGTCATCCCAGTACTGTCTTCGAAGTATTTGATGACCGCGTTGGTTAATGACTCTTTCAATTCCGGATCGGATAGAGTCGCATTCACATCGCCGGATGTGATCTCCAGCGTCGTTTGGAAGCCGCGGGGGAGCAATGGGTTTGTCGTCGTAGTTGTGGAAGTGGTTGTCACTGGCGTCGTTGCAATTCCCGTGTCCTTCACCTGGGTGCCGCTGGGGCCCGTTGACAGCATGCTGTCCTGCACGTAGGTGAGCAAGCTCGCCACTTCCGACCCCGTAGGCGACATCGGCGTGTCGGGGTTTTATGCACTGCAAAAGTAAGTCGCAATATCTACTAATCGCAATCATGCATGACAGATCCGCTTTTCTACTGTACCCGCATGACAAATTCAAGCACCTCTTTCCATGTGATTTGTCTTGCGAAGATTTATCCTAAGTGCGATCCGTTTGCAATGCATAAATCCCAAGCGGTGTTGATGTCCTGCACCTGGGTCGGCTCGACCCGCACCCCGAACGTGATGTCCACCCCGATGTCCGGCGGCAACGTGCCCGGCTTCTGCGTGATTTGCATATTTTCGATATCACTCGCGGTTAACACAATCCCAGTGCTGTTTTGAAAATACGCAATCACACCATCCTTGATTGAATCAACAAAATCCGGATCAGAGAGAGTTCCGGGGAGCGCATCGTAACAGGTCAGTTGCAGCTCCAGACCCTTTTGCAACAACGGTTTGATCGTAGTTGATGTACTAGTCGTCGTCGTGCTGCTGGTTTGCGGCAGAGTTGCCGCGCCAGTATCTTCCACCTTCACCACACCGGTGAGCCCGGGCTCATTTGTCACAGCGGCTTGAATATTGTCAAGTAAGGTCGCAATCGCTGTGCTACCGGGCGTTATCGGCGCTTTTTCCGGCCACACGTGTTCGATGGTCTGCACAGTTGTCGGCTCAACGCGGACACCGAAAGTGATATCCACTTCCACAGGGTCGGTGTTCGGCTTCGGTGTAATTACCAAATCTTCAATCTGATCAGCTGTAATGGTCAGCCCGGTTGTTTGCTCGAAGTAAGTGATCACACCTTGTGTGATGGAGTTTTTCAGGTCGTCACTATTGGCAGCGGTAGCTGCGTCGATGCCAGTCAAGTCCAGCTGCAGAGTCAACCCCCTTTGTAACAGCGGTCCTAGAGTCGTGGTAGTGCTTGTCGTGGTTGTGGTACTTGTCGAGGTAGTAGTAACGACAACCGTTGCGGCAGTCGTCCCTTGCGGCACGTTGACCCCAGCGCTGACCAACGCCTGGTTGTTCGCCACTGCGTCCGTGAATTCAGCGAGAATTCTGGTCACGTTATTTCCAGAAGTCATGGCGGTGTCGGGATCCCAGCTCTGGTCGATGTTATCCACCTGATCCTGCGGGACTCGAACACCAAACGTGATTTCCACCCGCACGTCGCCCGGCGGGGAGCCGCCGACCTGGTTGATGTCCAAGTCCTCGATTTGGTCGGGCGTCAGCGTGATTTTCGTTGCGTTTTGGAAGTACTCAATGATCGCCGTTTTCATCGCGTCCGAGAGATCGCTGCTTGTGAGGTAATCAACCGGAGAATCGGGTAAATTCAAAGTGAGTTCCAATCCACGCGGGAGTAGCGGATTTGTGACGCTTACCGTCGTAGTCGTGGACGTCGTAGTAGTCGAGGTAGAAGTGCTCGTCGTAACCGGGATGGTGGCAGCGCCAGTGTCCTTTACAGTGACCCCCAGGGTAGTTCCAGCGTTGGTCTGCACAGCTTCCTGCACGTTATCTACCAGATTCTCCAACTGGTCCGAACCAGTTTGCATGGGAATCAACGGATTCCACGCAATGTTCAAATCCGCGACCTGTGATGTGGTGTCAACACGCACCCCGAAGTTGATGTCCACCTCAATGTCCGGCGCGACGCTGTTCGGCTTCGGAGTGATGGTCAAATCTTCAATCTGATCTTGGGTCAAGGTGATTCCGGTGACATTCTGGAAATAATCAATCACCCCCTGTTTGATCGCGTCATTGAGAACCGTATCCGCTAAGAAACCTGCGATATCCGCGGTACCAGCCGGGATCGTCAATTGCAGTCCCAGACCCTTCTCAAGGAGCGGTTTGGTCGAGGTCGTCGTGGTGGTCGAGGTCGTGGTTGTCGTGGTGGTCGTGCTGCTGGTCGTCAACACCTGCGATTGGGTGACGTCGGAGACGTCGGGCAAGGCATTGACCACTTCCGTTTTCAACTGTTGCGTCAGCCCGTTCATCGCCGTTGTATTCGTACTGGCTTTTTCCGGCGACCAAGCGATGTCCAGCGCGTTGATCTTTTCTTCACTCGCCGCAAACACAACGCCCACCTTCGCGACCACAGTGCCACTGCCGTCCGGATTCTGGGCCCCGAACGCAACTTCGACGGAAACTGCTTTGATGTCGCTTGCAGTGACGGATGGACTCTTCATCCCCAATGTTTTGTCGATGAAATTCACCACCGCTTTGTTAATCGCGGTTCGCATCTCTGCACTGTCGCACAGGCCGACTATGTCCAAACTCTGGGCATTGTCGACGGTGAAGGTCAAGCTGAACTCCCGATCGATGGTCGGCAGTGTGGTACTAGTTGTAGTCGTGGTCGTCGTCGTTGTGGTCGTCGTCGACGTTGTAGTACTGGTTGTCGTCGTGGTCGTCGTAACGGTAACGCCCGGCGCCGCGGTCGTCGTTGTACTGGACGTTGTCAACACAACACTCGACGCAACGGAAGTCACGTCCAGCCCCGGCTTCGCCGTCAGTTCCGCGTTGAGAGAGGTCGTCAACCCGGCGACCGCGGTCGTATTCGTCCGGGCGAGCGCGGAGACCCAGACAGAGTCCAAAGTGGAAATTTTATCCGGGTCGGCTTTGAAAACAACCGTAGCCTTCGCCACAACGGGCACGTTCCCGACACCATCGTTGTAGGCGACTTCGATCAAAATGTCCTCAATGTCCGCCTCATCGATGACCGGGTTGGTCATCCCCAGGGTGTCACTGATGAACGCGAGCAAACTAGTTTTGATCGCGTCACTCATATCCCCGGAGGCGCAGAGCGCATCCACATCAACAGTTCCATCCGCTAAGGAGAAGCTGTAGCTGAACTCGCGCGAGATCGACGGGAGCGTCGTAGTTGTCGTGCTGGTTGTGGTGACAGTCGTGGTCGTCACAGTCGTGGTGGTCGTCGTAGTGCTGGTCGTGGTCGTACTCGTAGTGGTAGACGTCGCGGGGGCTAAAACCTGCGACTGAATCACATCAGTGACCCCAGCGGTCGTCAACGCCGGCTCTGCATTTGTGGCGGTTTTCAGCGCGTCTGTCAACGCCTGCACAATCGCCGGGTCGGAGGCAACGGTAGAGGGGACCCAGTCCGCATCTAGAGATAAAACTTTCTCCGGACTCGCGGTGAATTCCACCGTCGCTCGGGCAATCACCGTGCCTGTTCTATGACAGTGCGCAACTCCTCCTTCCTCTCATTTGTCATGCAAGATACCGAGTCCGCCTGTTCCCCTTAAACAGTCTGCGCATGACAAGTTTTGGATGCCCAAACAGAACTACGAATCCATTTCCGGGTTTGTCATGAAAAAACTACACTTGAGACATTACTTCTGTTGCTGCTCATGCCATACAAATGAGGGGGAGGCGGAGTAGTTGTGCATCCTCATATGTTCCATCGGTATTCGCATAGCTGTAGATCACCTCGACGAGCACGCTGCTGATGTCGGACTCGGATACCGTGTTATTCACCTGCAAGGTATGCAATACAAATTTCCCACACAAGTACAAAATGCATGACAAATTTCGCTACCTTGGAGTACCCAAATTTCCCATGCTGACTTAGCTTGAAGGCAACTTTTGTCTATGCAGAAACAGCGAATGTACGTGTACGGGAAATTTACTGTGGATACAATGTGTTCACCGCAAAATTGACCACGCCACTTTTGATCGCGTCCTTCATCTCATCGGAGTTCACGTCAAAGCTCCCCACGGTGTTGCCATCCGCCACGTTGAAGGTGTAGCTGAAGGCCCGCTCCGTGGTTTCTGTGAGAACCGTGACAGTGGTCGTGGTCGTCGTGGTATCAACTGCAAAAGTGTCTGGGTCTGGAAGAATCCAACTTGTCATGCTGATTTTGCATTCTAAAAAAATCTGTATTGCATGAGCAGCAAAGAGAGTCCAAGTTTTGCCACACGGAAAGAGAATTTGTCATGCGGTATAGGCATCGGGAAGCCCTCACAAAATCTGTGATGCTAGGGCATGCATCACAGACATCAGGAGTTATGCAAAATGTGCATGACAAAACTGGTAATCTTCCAGACCAAGACATTTTTACACTTGATACGTGGTGCTGGTTGTGGTAGTGGTCGTCGTCGTTGTCGTGGTGCTCGTCGTCGTGCTGGTACTCGTCGACGTCGTCGGCGGCGGCGTGGTCGTGATGATCTGCGTCTGCACCACCGTGCTGACATCCGTCGCTGCAATAGTAGTGGTGGAGTTGTTCAAACTCGAAGTCAGGGCCTGCGTAATCGCCGCATCGGTGTACAAAGCGGAAGGAGACCAAACTGCCTCTAACGAATCGATTCTTTCCTCTGGCCCCTTGAAGACCACGATGGTCTTCGCAACAATCGTGCCACTGTTATCGGTACTCCGGAACGCTGCAATAGCGGTTAAAGAGTGAATATCGGAGACTGTGATTGCCTTCGTGGGCTGCAAAGTGTCCTTCACGAACTGCACCACACCCTCCTTTAGAGCCAATAGCATCGCGTCCGTGTTTAAATCGTAAGTTGCCGTCTGACTCGCGTCGCTGATTTGGAACGTGTAGCTGAATTCCCTCTCGAGCTCTTTCGGCGGGACCGCTGTGGTGGTCGTACTTGTCGTGGTCGTCGTGGTGGTAGTTGTCGTGGTGGAGGGTGTCGTCGTAGTCGGTGGCTCCGTCGTGGTGCTCGTTGTCGTGCTCGTCGTCGTTAGCACTTGACTCTGCACCACGGAACTGACATCCGCGATGGCCGCGGTGATCTGCGTGTTCAAAGCGTCTTTCAACCCCGCAACGGCACCTGGGTCGGCGTAGACGTCATCCGGTACCCAGGCGGTATCCAGAGCGTCAATCGTCGCCTGGTCGGCTTGGAACTTCACGGTCGCCTTGGCAACGACCGTGCCGGTCCCATCCGTGTTGTTGCTGCTGTACGCGACATTGACAATCACCTCGGCGATGTTCGTGAGGTTGAGATTACTAGGACTACCAGTCAACTCGTTCGTGACAAAATCCACCATGGCGCTCTTGATCGCCGCCACCATCTGGTCGGTGTTGCAGAACGCGTTGGGATCCGCAAGCCCGTCGACTGCGTTGAAGGTGTAGCTGAACTCCCGGTCCGTGGTCCGTAACTCCGGAGCTGTCGTGACCGGTTCAGTGGTGGTGGTCGTCGTGGTTGTCGTCGTGGTCGTTGACGTTGTGGTCGTGGTGCTTGTCGTGGTTGTGGTGACGACTGTCGTGGTTGTGGTCGAAGTCGTGGTTGTTTGCAAAATCGTTTGCGAAACGGTGGACACCGTGTTCGGCAGATCCGCAGGTAGAGCCGTGTTCAACGCGGTTGCTAATCCGTCAACTGCAGTGGTGTTCGTCACCGTCGCCCCCGACCAGACCGCATCGATCGCGTCGATTTTAGTCTCGTCCGTTTTGAATACCACAACCGCCTTCGCGACTATGGTCCTGCTCTATGAGAGTGCACAACTCCCCCTCCCCCTCATTTGCAATGCAAAATCCGAAATCCTATCGCTGCATTGTGGCACAGTATGCATGACAAATCTCGGAAGCCCAAACAGGGCGCGTAAACTTGTGATGCGCAGGCTCCATTTGAGCTGGTGTTTGTATTGCTGTTCATGCCAACATACAAATGGGGGGGAGAGGGAGTTGTGTACCCTCATATGCTCCCATCTGCATTGGAAGACCCGAACACGTAGGAGACAGTGACAGATTGAATATCATCCTCATCAATTGTCTCCCCGACACCAAGCGTGTCCAGTAAAAACTTCACCACTCCGGTCTTAATCCCCTCCGCCATGTTGTCACTGGTGCAAATGTCACTGTCGCTGTAGGTCGCGCCAGACGCAGCACTGCTGTCCACATTGAACGTGTAAGAGAACTCTCTTGCCGTGGTTGACTGGGGTAGGGTTGTGCTAGTGGTGGTTGTCGTGGTACTGGTCGTTGTGCTCGTGGTCGAACTGGTGGTTGTCGCCCCGCTCAACGGCTGCGTAGACACCAGGCTGGTGACTGCGGCCGCGGCCGTTTGCACAGTCACGACTTCCGTCTGGATGGAGGAAGTTAAACCAGTCGTGGCGGTCGTGTTCAAATCTGACCAAGCGTCATACAAATCGTCGATCGTTTCCTGCTATCAAATGCAATTTTTTGTCTGGGTCTGGAAGATTCTGAGACTTGTCATGCAAGTTGTGAATGAGCCGTGATGTCTGTGATGCATTTGCATGCCCTTGCATGGCAGACGTCTTGAGGGCTTCTCAATGCCTATTTCGCATGACAAGTGCCCTTTTCCCGTAGCAAAAATGACACTCTCCTTGCTGCTAATGCAATACAGATTTTTTTGGAATCCAAATGCAGCAGCACAAATTGCGTTCTTCTTCTTCCAGACCCAGACATATTTGCATTTGATACCTGCGGCGCTTCGAAATCAATCGTCGCCTTGGCGATGATCGTCCCGGACTGGCTCTGGCCCTGCCCGTCTAAGTTGTTGTTGTTGAAAGCAATTTCCACCAGCACGTTGGAAATTTGGGATTCCGTCAAGTTCTCTTTGTTCATACCGAGGATGTTGGTCGAGAAGTCAATCACAGCGGCTTTCAGCGCACTATGCATGGCCGCATCGCCGACGAACGACAAAGCGTCGGCGTCGCTCAAATACGGGGCCATGTCGATCGTGTACGCGAACTGCCGGGTCAGCGTCGCCATGGGGATAGCTGTCGTCGTGGTCGTGGTAGACGTTGTGGAAGTCGTCTATCACCTGCTCAGCTGTTACAATCTCAAACGTTACACTTAGTAGAGTCTGGATTTTGTAATGCAAGAAGTACATGAGCTACCCTACTCCCATAGGATTGCGCATGAGAAGTTCCGGAATCCCAAACCGCACTAGAAAAATATGGCGAAATTTGTATTGCGAGAAGCGCAAGACTCTATACATTTGTCATGCTCTTCATGCAACACAAAATCCAGACTCTATTGCAACATTTGAGATTGGAACGCTCGAGCAGGTCATATCGTCGATGTTCCAGTGGTACTACTCGTCGTGGTCGTTAAGACCACCGTATCAAATGTAAAAATGTCTGGGTCTGGAAGAATCCGAACTTGTGATGCGCATTTCAGAACACACAAAAATCTCTCATGCATAGGTAGCAAAAGCTGCCCACTTTCTGTCACCAAAGTAGGGGATTTGTCATGCGGGTTCGGCATTGCGGAAGCTTCTCGAAACCTGTGATGCTAGAGCTTCCACGCCAGACCTTCTGTGTCATGCAGAAACAGCATGACTCTTCCAGACCCAGACATTTTTACATTTGATACACCGACTTCACCCCGGTCACACTGACCCCCGGAATCTGCGCGTTACTCACTGACTGCGTCACCGCCGAGCCGAGGTTTCCCGTCGCACTTGCATCCAATCCCGCGGTGGGCGACCACGCGTTGTTCAGATCGGCTGCCGCCTGCGCGTTCACAGCAACCTTGAATTTCGACTGCAGGGTCGCGGTCGCTTTCTCGCTGGTTATTTCGAGGAAGTTGTGATCAGCATCTCCATCCAGACTCGTTCCCGTCAACTCCCCGTTGTCACCCAGGAATAGCTCACGTCCCTCAACGTAGTTTTCTCCGGCGGTGTCCAGGAACTGGGTCTGGGTACTTTTCGCTTTCATCCTGCCAATTTCCGCGAAGGTCGTATTGCCACTACTATCCACGACAATGGTCAACACCAGGTCGCGGATATCCCCCAGCGTCAAGTAGCTCATGCCGTTGCTCTGCAGGTAGGTCAAGATCCCGCTCGCCACCGAATCCAGCAAGGACTGGCTCTTCGCCAACGCGTCCAAGTCCGTTCCATCCGGGACGGAAAGCTCCATGTCGAACGCCCGTTCCACTAAAACGATTGTCGTGGTTGTGGTCGTCGTGGTCGGCGCTGGCTGGGACACCGCTTGTGTCGATGCCACTGAGACCCCAGCGATGTTTGCAGCGGTTACGCTATCCGCAACGTAACCGCTTAGCAATTTCGCCTGCACGTCCGGAAGCGGGTCCGGCCACCGGGTTTCGAAGTCGGATTGCTTGTTGGGCTGCGGAATGGTCGCAATGTACTCGATGAGGAATGCGGCGGTTGTCACGCCATTTTCCGTGTTTTCGTAACTTCCAACCTGCACTGTGAACGTGGTTAAATCATTCTCCGTAAAATTCGTAATCGCGTTGTCTTCGCGCAGATAGAACCAGGTCCCGTTCTTGATCGCTTGGTACACCGCAGGAGTGGAAGCCAGGTTCGTTGCAGTCTCAGTAGCAGATGGGAAGGTGAAGTTCAATTCGTAAGCCCTCGCCAGTTGGCCCTGCTGCGTCGTGGTCACTGTTGTCGTAGTCGAAGTGCTCGTAGTCGTGGTCGTAGTGGCCACAACTGTCCCTGGCGCCGGTGTCGTTGTCGTTGTAGCCACTACAACACCTCCCGGGGCCGCTGTTGTGGTCGTGGTCGTAGATTGCGCCACCACCACGGTCTTCACGCCGCCAATAGTCACGCCCTGAATCGCGTCGCACTCCATCTTGATTTCGTGCAGCAACTCGTGCGGATCGGGGATTCCGTGGTACGGCCACGCGGCTTCGACGAGACCCACTTTGCTCGTGTCTTGCACGCGGAGAGTGATGGACAGATCGACCGTGACTTCGTTTCCGGAAGATTTAGCCATGTTTTCCGACATGGACAGAGATTCCACTTTGACAGAGTCTTTGTCCAAGCTCGCAGACTGCTCGCCGATGAAAATCTTGATCCCCTCTTCCACCCCGTTGTTGAAGGATTCCAGCGCGAGCAGCTCGGCTGCAGAGGTGAACGCCGTGGAGGCAGAAAGCGTCATGTTCATTTCGAATCCACGAAGGAGCAGCGGCAGCGTGCTGGTGGTCGTCGTGGTCCCAGTGCCGGTAGTCGTGGTGGAAGTGGTCGAAGTAGTAGTCGTGGTGGAGGTCGGCACCACAATGGGCCCCACCTCCCCGACCGTAATGCCATCGATCGCGTCGACCGTGTCTTATGCAACACAAATTTACCGCACATGTACAAGACGCATCACAAATTTCACCAGTTTTGAGTGCAAAACTTGTCATGCTAAACAAGGATCGAAGCCTAGTTTTGTCATGCAGAGACCGCATTTGTACGCGTACGAGAAATTTCCTGTGGATATGTCTTCGATCTCCTGCATCAACAACGGCTGGTCCACAGCCCCTTGATAACTCCAGATCGCTTCGACAATATACGCTTTCGAGGGGTTCAGCACCTGCACGGCGAACCGCACATCCGCCTCGACGATCACCAGCGAATTCGCAGACGGCTGCCCAGTGCCGGTCCCGCCGGGGATTTTGGCGACTACTAAATCCACGATTTCGAAATCGCCGTCTACCAGCTGCTCCGGCTGCGTCGCGGACTCGTCAATCCAGAACCGGGTGAGACCATCCTCTAAAGCGGCTTTTAAGCTCGCTAAGCCAAACGCTTCGTCGACACTGCTAAACGCCGTGCTGTTTCCCAAAGTCGCGTTCATGTCGAACCCGCGAACTAAGTAGGGCAGCACAGTCGTGGTCGAAGTGGTGGTTGTCGTGGTCGTGGTCGTCGTCGTCACCGTCGTGGTCGTTGTCGTCGTCGTGGTGGTAGGCGTCGGGACAGGCCTAACATCCCCGACCGCGATGCCCTCAATCGCGTTCACTTCCTTACTCAGTTCGTCGAACAGCAGGTCGAGCCTAGCTTGGCTGAAAATGCCGGAAGAAGGGAAAACATGGTCCACCTCGTCCAGTAAGTCGGCATGTACTTGCAAGCCGAACTCGACATCCACTTCGTACAAGTTCGTGCTGTGGTACGAAGTGATACTATGTTGGTCTTCCTCGATCTTCAGATGCTCGACGTGCAAGTCCGCTGCGGTGAGCGTCTGGGAGCCTGATTTTGTATCCTCCGCGACGCAGTAATATTTGATCCCGTCCTTCACGGCCTCCTTCAAAGTCTGGAGAGCCAGCGCCTCGTCGGCATCGTCAAAAGCCGTGCTGTTACTGATCGTCAGGTTCATTTTGAAGAACCGTTCCAGCGTCGGGTTCGTGACCGTGGTGGTAGTTGTGCTGGTCGTGGTCGTCGTGCTTTGTGCGACCGCTGTCACGTTTGTCACCGTCGTCGTCGTCACTGTCGTGGTGCTCGTCGTGGTCGTCGTTGTTGTCGTTTCGATGACCACATTTACCACGGCGGTCAAAGTGATGCCGTCAATCGAATCGATTTTTTTCTCCAGGGAGTCGAACAACATTGTTTCATTCGCGATACTGCCATACGGCCACGCGTCTTCCGCGGCTTGTTCCAAAGTAGGGTCTAGAACAACAATGTCGAACTGCACCTCCACTACGGTGATGCCCTGCGCCGCGGCTTGCTGCGCGTTCGCGGTCGTCTTTTCCACCATACTGTAGTTCTCAACTTCGACGTCGTTGATGGTGAGAATGCCAGTCGCGTCGCCCACCTCCATGTAGTGCTCCACGCCGTCCTTCACTGCTTCTTTCAGACTGTTCAACGCCAAAGCCTCGTCCTTGTAGTTGAACGCGGTACTGGCCGGAGGGTTCAGCTCCAGACTCATGTCGAAGCCGCGCGTCAACCGGGGCAGGGTTGTGGTGCTGGTTGTGGTCGTGGTCGAGGTGGATGTCGTGCTGGTCGTCTTAGTCACCGTAGTGGTTGTAGTCGTTGTCGTCGTGGTCGGCGCTGGGAGACTCTTCACCACGCCCATCGTCAGCCCGTTGACCTGGTTCACCTCGTCCGCGATGTACTCCGCAAACTCCGTCTCGTTGACCAACCCCGCGCTCGGCCAGACGTACTCCACCTCGGGTTCAAATTGCGGGTCCAGTAGTCGGATTTTCGAGGTAACTTCCAGCTCCACGACATCTGCTGCATTTGCAGACAGCTCGTCCACTTGGATGCTGTCGAAACTCAAAATCCCCACCAAAAGGGCGTCCCCCGTCTCGAAATAGTTCGTTTGGGCCCGTTCCAACGCTAAGGTAAACGCGGTGGCTGTGTAGCCGTCGGAGAGGGTCGGGTAGATAGTGGAGTCAATCGTTAAATTCATGTCGAAGGCCCGCAAAAACGTCGCGAGTGTGGTCGTCACCGTTGTGGTTGTCACCGTGGTCGTGGTTGACGTCGTGGTCGTCGTGGTTGTCACCGCGATGGGCTGTATCACACCAACCATAATCCCGTCCAAGACGTCAACTTTCGCCTTCAACGCTTGCAAAAACGCGTCATTTTTCGATTCGTCCAACCCCGAATCCGCCCAGATCGCTTCCAACTCCGGCACATCCGCTTGAGCTAATCGTAAGCCGAACTGGACTTCCGTGCCAATCAAGCTCGGGTCGTAGACAGTAGTTTCGAAGACTTTCAAATCTTCGAATTCAATCACGGGCTCCAGCATCGCGTTTTCGGATTTGATATAAGCTCGGACACCGTCCTCAATAGCGCCGTGTAACTCCGAGAGCCCAATCGCCGTTTGGTAGTCGTCAAACAGCGGGCCGCTGTAGTCAAGTGTGAGGTTCATCAAGAACCCGCGAGCGAGCAGCGGCTTGGTGCTGGAAGTTGTGGTAGAGGTCGTGCTGGTATGAGAGTGCACAACTCCCCCTCCCCCTCATTTGGAGTGCATTTCTAGCAACAGAAACTTCCTCAACAATTATGCAGTCTCTGCATTAATACAAATCCGCGCACGGAGTACAGTGCAGTTTACGCTTCAGCCAGAACTGGTCATGTAAGTACAGCCAAAAGGCTCAGGCAGGTTTTGGCATTTTTGCATTTACAAATTTTGGGGAGGGGGAGTTGTGCACAACTCTCATACGTGGTGGTTGTCGTGTATGTCGTGGTCGAAGTGGTTGTCGTTACCACCACCACAGACGCAAGATCGCCTACTTCCAGAATGCCCTCAATTGCCGTGACTTTGTCGCGCACATCGATCATCAGCTCCGTGACGTCTGGCAGGCCGCCAAAGGGCCAGGCGGCCTCCAAAGTTCCGTTCAAAGAGACGTCGCAGTGGATGTTGAAAGTCACCCGCGCCTCCACGATGTCCGCGCCGTAGCCGGCGCTTGCGGACGTGATGTCTTCCAGGTGCAAATCTTGGTACTCCAGCGTATTGGCGTCGAACGCGGGATTGTTACCGGACAAGTACGCATTCACCGCGTCCACAATGGCGCCGTGTAGGAGGTCTAACTTCAAGCACTCCTCTATGGAAGCGTCAGGATTGAAATCGTCAAAGTTGAAATAGTTTGTGATGCATAAAATGCAAGGCATGAAGTGCCTCTCTTGCAGGGATGGCAAGTGAGGCCGACTGTCAACCTATTTGGGGTCTGAGATAGAGCTGCTAAAATAGCATGACAAAAGACGCCCTCTGTCCCTCAACGGCATGACAAACTGGATTTAGACGGTGCCGAAATTTGTCATGCGCTGCTTGGACGTTGGGCTTCCAACTGGTATCGATTTTATGCATTACAAGTTATTTCAACTTTGACGATTTCGATCCTGACACTCCCATATCCTCCGTGTTGTTGAACAGGGGAGAACTGTAGTTCAGCCTCAACGCCATGTCGAACGCCCTGGCGGAAATAAACGGCGTGGTGGTGGTATGCATTGCAAATATGTCAGTCTGGGTCTGGAAGATTCTGAGACTTGTGATGCACGTTTTGCATGCGCCATGATGTCTGTGATGCATGAGCATGCCCTAGCGCCACAGATGTTTTGAGGGCATCTTCATGCCTATTCCGCATGACAAATGCCCTTCCGCGTAGCAAAAATCGCATTCCCTTTGCTGCTCATGCAATACAGATTTTTTTGGAATCCAAACGCAGCGTCACAAGTTGCATTCTTCCAGACCCGGACATTTTTGCATTTGATAGGTGGTGGTGGTTGTCGTTGTCGTCGTCGTGGTCGTCGTGGTAGCGGACACAGGGATTACATTGCTCACCGTGATGCCATTCAGAACCCCAACGTCGGATTCCACCGAATCGATCAATTGCGTTTCCTGCGTGGTGTCCAAGCCGGTTTGGGGCCAAAGTCCCGCCAATATGACGGCGCACAACTCCCCTTCCCCCTCATTTGTCATGCAAAATCCCAAGTCCAGTCGCTGTCCTGTGGCACTGTTTGCATGACAAGTTTTGGTAGCCCAAGCAGCACTACACTCCAGTGCAAATTTGTCATGCAAAAACCGGCACTGTTGCTGATGCTTGTATTGCTGTTCATGCTATTTAAATGTGTCGGAGGGGGAGTTGCGCACTGTCATAGCCAAAGCCTGGCTATCCGCTACGTAGTGGAGGACGCGGATGGTGAAAGTTGCTTCCATATCCTGATTAAAAACGTCCCCACACCATAGCTGTCATGCAAATTTGCATGCCCAAATTGTGTCTCATGCGCAGGCCCCACGAGGAGCATTTTCTCCGGCTGTCTGGGGCTTTGTCATGCTCTAATCAGGATGAGGGGCTAGATCTCTGTCATGTAGCTTTGCTAGCCAAGCACGACTATACTACAGACGCAAATTTGTCATGCGCAACAGCCAAACATTGTTGATTTGTGTTGCAAAGTCCCCATCTTGACTCTGGGGTGGGGACTTTTTTCCTCAGGATATTCCACCGGAACTGATGTGTCCCCAGCGGTAAACGAAGTGGTATTCGTAACCGCAATGTTCTCCACGATCACCCTGCTTTCGTCCAAATTTGGTATGCAACAAAAAACTGCGTAAGTGTAAGTCTGTGATGCAGGAAAAGCAAAACTGTATATGCTTGTCATGCTGGATGTGCGTCGTAGGCAACTTTCATGCGTATTTCCACGTGTTAGCTGCGCATGAGAGGTTTTCCCTGTAATGCAAAACGAACTTCTGATGCTGTTTTTCCTACAGAGTTACACTTACGCAGTTTTTTTCTTGGATATTTGGGTCCTTCGCCTCAATGAAGTCGTGGACCGCGTCTTATGCATTGCAAAAGTATCGTACTAGTATAAATCGCAATACAAATTGGCTCAGCATTAGAAATGGAATTTGTAATGCTGTTTTACCTTGGGAAGAAGATTTGTCATGCATATTTGCAATTACTACGAGTACGATACTTTTGCACAGGATACGTCTTTCACCGCAGCGACTAACTCCGGGATTTTCAGAGCCTGCTCTGCATCGCTGAACAACGTCGAGGAGAAATCCAATGCGAGGTTCATTTCGAACGCGCGCTCGATCTCTTCCGGACCAGTAGTCGTGGTGGTGGTGGTAGTCGTCGTGGGCGGAGGCGTGGTCGTGCTTGTCGTCGTCGGCGGGATGTAAGGATGTGCGTCGTACGCGTCTACGCCGTCAATCGCCCCGACCTCGTCCTGGATGTTGTGTAATAGATCAGTCGAGTTGTCATTGTCAATCCCAACGGACGGCCACACGGCTTTCGCGATGTCCACGTAAGTTTCGTCGATGAACTTAATCGTGAAGTCCACATCGGCGTCGGCATTGCCGTAAGGAGC
The DNA here is from genome assembly GCA_905178155.1 of Amoebophrya sp. A120. NCBI lineage: Eukaryota > Dinophyceae > Syndiniales > Amoebophryaceae > Amoebophrya > Amoebophrya sp. A120. Next base: position 438,756 of record CAJINV010000004.1, on the reverse strand, counting down.
GTTTGGCGGGGTCACGTCGTGGATGTTCATTTCCTCGATCGTGAAGGAGTTTTTCAGTGCCGGATCGGCGTGCTCGTACAACTTCGTAACCGCATCCTCGAACGCGCCCTCCAAAACCGCCAGTTCTAACGCACCTAATGGATCCGTGAACAAATTTGTCTGCGAGTAGTTCAGCGTTAAGTTCACGGAGAAGCCCCGGAGCAGCTGCGGAATGAAACTCGAGGTTGTGGTGGTGGTCGTGGTTGTGGTCGTAGTCGTGGTGGTTGTGGTGGTCGTTGTTGACGTTGTGGTGGTTGTCGTCGTGTCGGTCGAGACCGACGCGATTGCCCCCACCATCACGCCGTCGGGAATGGCGTGGTAGATCTCAGGTTTGATGTAATTCTCCAGATAATATCCTGCTTAAAAACGTCCCCACCCCAGAGTTGTCATGCAGATTTGCGAATACAGGATTATTTGTAATGCGCAGCTCTACGAGAGGCATTTCCAATCGTGTTCTGGAATCTGTAATGCTGTAAACAGGGTGAGAAAGTGGCTTTCTCATGTAGCTTCCCCTGCTAACCAGCACTACACTGCAGATGGAAACTTGTCATGCACCACTCCCAAACCTTGCAGATTTGTGTTGCAGATTTACCAACTGGACTATGGCGTAGGACCGTTTTTGCTCAGGATAGATAATCCGTTTCGTTCAGCAACCCCAACGCCGGCCAGATGTGCCCAATGTAGGGTGCTTTTGCCTGGGTTGTTTTGATCCCGAACCGCGCTTCCACCTCCACGATCATTTTTTCAAACCCGAGCTGCGCCTGGTGAATCGAGGCCATCTTCAACTGGGTTAGGTACAAAGACGTCGCCTGGTTCGCCGGCTCGATCTTCATACCGACAATGTTGGACAACAGCATCGCCAAGCTGCTGTTCGCATTATTCAGATACTCCACAGTCGCAGTCGCGATCGCGCCGGGTAATTCCGAGTTGGCGACAAACTGACTCGTGTTCGCGAACACCATACTGTCTAGCGTGATAGTTAATTCAAACGCTCTTTCCAAAGTCACCGGTGGCGGCGTTGTCGTCGGCACCGTGACCGTCCCTGTGGTCGAAGTCGTCGTCACTGTGGTCGTGGTGGTTGTGGTCACGGTGGTGGTCGTATCAAATGCAAAAGTGTCTGGGTCTGGAAGAGTCATACCCTTTTCGCATGACACGGAAGGTCCAGCATCGAAGCTCTAGCATCACAGGTCTCGAGAAGCTTCCGCAATGCCGAATCCGCATGACAAATCCCCCATTTTGGTGACAGAAAGTGGGCAGCTTTTGCTGCCTATGCATGAGAGATTTCTCTGTGTTCTAAAATGCGCATCACAAGTTCGGATCCTTCGAGACCCAGACATTTTTACATTTGATATGTCGTTGTGGTGGTCGACACGTGGTTCAACGGCGGGTCGCCGGCCAGCCCGGCGGCGTCGATGCCGTCGTATCAACTGCAAAAATGTCCTCTGGGTCTGGAAACTTGTAATGCTGCGTTGGGAATAGTGACTGGTCTGTAATGCACAAGGAAGCATGAGAAATGTCTGCGCTTCTTTGTGTTGGGTTTTTCGCATGACAAACTGCGTTTTTGCATGACAGGCAAAAGGGTCTCTTCTTGGACACGCATCACAAACTTTTTGGTCATGCCAGACAAGCATGACAAGTCTCAAAATCTTCCAGACCCAGACATGTTTGCATTTGATACGTCCCCGTCGTAGTTCATTTCGTCCTGGAGGAAGGTCAAAATCTTCGTCGCGTCGTCGTCTTTCACCCCGGAATATGGATTGTAAAAGTGTCTGGGTCTGGAAGAATGCAACTTGTGATGCTGTATTTGGATTCCAAAAAAATCTGTATTGCATGAGTATCAAGGGGAATGCAATTTTTGCTACGCTGAGAAGGCATTTGTCATGCGGAATAGGCATCAAGAAGCCCTCAGAAAATCTGTATTGCTAGTGTATGCATCACAGACATCATGGCTCATGCAAAACGTGCATGACAAGTGTCAGAATCTTCCAGACCCAGACATTTTTGCATTTGATACGGAATACGGCCAGAGGAGATCAACAGAGTCTAACACTGTTTGCTCCGCTTTGATGGAGAATTCCACGTGGACGATCAACGTCCTTCGGTAACTATTCGCCCCCACATCAACCGTCTTGTTCACCTGCAGTGTCATGTACCAGTGCGGGAAATTGGTCGACATCAAGTGGCTCGAGGCGACATTGGTGGTCGCGAACCACTTCACCACCGCAGCCTCAACGTCTTCCTTAAAGACCGCGTCGTTCGTCAATTGGTACGCGTGCTTGTCCTCGTTCTCGATATCAACCTCCACCAGCATTGCCCGGTACATGACCGGCAGCGGTGCCGGCGTCGTCGTGATAACCACCGCGGCTGGAGGGCCCTGCCCGCCAGCCAACGGAGTGACGTTCGCCGGCGGAACGGGGGGCGGGGGAGCTTGGACGGATACGACCGGTCCGCAGGTCAAGTCCAGCCCGGCGCCGGTGAACGAAGCCTGCAGCTCCGTCATCAATACTTGCTCCTGGGCATCGGAAATGTTTGAGCTGGGCCAGATGTAGCCGATGGACGGGATCAGCATGGTTGGGACGGTAATCCGGAAGTAGACATCGTAGTTCGCCGTCACCATGGTCTGCATATTTGCGGCCGAGTACTGGTAATTGTAATTGTTGGACTCAAACAACTCTGTGTCGTAATCGTCAAACAAACCCCTTCTCGCCTTGATGTGCTGCTTCCGGATTTTCCTCCTCGCCGCCTTCTTCGCCAGCATCTGCTGTTGCGCCGTCATGCCCATCGAAACCGAGGCAGTCGCCGCGGCAGACATTTGCATCAACTGCAACTGCTGCCTGTTTCTCACATTCCCATCTTCATCCACAGACCCGTCGACTTCGTTGCCACTTCCCGTCGGCACCAACACCGCCTGCCGCTGCAGAAGCATCAGCTGTGTTTGCTGTTGCTGGTTTTGTAGTTCGACAAAATCGACAGTGATGTTCGACAGAGAGTCCTCCGTCATCCCCACTGCAAGCAGATTCTTCGTCGCCGTATCATTCCCACTAGTGAAGAAGTTCCAAATCCCCTCTTTCGTCGCCATCAGCACAGCGAGACCAGAAGACGTGTTCGGGCTCGCGAGGGTTTCCGCGGTGAAATCTAAAGAGGAGAAGCTCAACTGCAACTCGAATTCCCTCGCCAAAACCGGGATCACCGTGGTCGTCGTAGTCGTCGTCACCGTGGTGGTGGTCGTGCTCGTCGTGCTAGTGTATGACTGTGCACAACTCCCCCTCCCCCTCATTTGTATGGCATGGACAGCAATACAAGCGTCAGCAAGAATGCAGGTTTTGCATGACAAATCTGCGCAGGAATGCAGTGCTATTTGGACGGCCAGAACTTGTGATGCAACCTGTGCTTCAAGGCATGGCGTGAATCTGGTAATTTGCATCACAGATGAGGGGGAGGGGGAGCTGTGCACTGTCATATAGAGGTCGGTACCACGACAACCGTCACCGGTGTACCCACCGGCCCGATCCGCACTAGCGGTGGGTCAATGTAGTCCCCGTTCGCGTCGATGGCTTTGTACGTGTCGATCGCGTCGGTCGCGGCGCGTAAGTAGTTGAACAGCTTGGTAGAATTTGTCAAAGTGTTATGCACTGCAAATATGTCTGGGTCTGGAAACCTGTGATGCTGAATTGAGCATGATAGAGGTGCTTAGAATGGCAGCCAAGCACGACAAGTTTTTAAGACGCCTGCCTATGTCTAGAATGCATCACAAATTGCGTTTTTGCATGGCAAAGGAAGCGGCCCCTCTTTTGCTGGTCATGCAACAGAGATTTTCCAGGCATGCAAGACACGCATCACAAGTTCCACTGTTCCAGACCCAGACATATTTTCATTTGATAAGTGTCGCCGCTCCACAATTCGTTGATAAACGCCTCTTCCAGCCGTTTCGCGGGGTCGTCGGGGGAGTCGACAATTAGTGTCACGTTCATCAGTAGAACCGATTCGCCGGACACGTAGGTCGTCATGTCATCTACAGTGTACTCCACGTCAATGACATCCGACTGTTTAATCGGCATGTCGTTGTGATGTGAAATCAAAAAGTTGAACACCCCCATTTTCGAAGCCTCCCGGAACTCTGCATTTGCCGCAATCAAATCCGCCCGGTGCTGCGGGTTAACGGACACGTCGTTGGCTGGGTATTCGATAGACACCTTCGCGCACCGTTGAATGTACGGGTAGAAGGTGGTGGTTGTTGTCGACGTGGTTGTGGTTCCCGGGGTTGTCGAAGTCGTAGTCGTAGTCGGCTGCACAGACACCACCACGTGTCCGACTTGCACGCCCGCGATCATCGGATTGGAGGTGATTTGCGACTTCAGAATGTCCAGCAACTCAGTTTCCGCATACGTCCCCGCCTGCAACCCGGTCGACGGGAACCGGTTCTCAATCGACGGGATTTTCGCAGAATTCACCCGGAGTCCGAACCGGATTTCCACTTCCAAAACCGTCAGCATCGCGCGTTTCTTGTGGATCATCACCTTGTTCTTCTTCCCCTTCTGACGCCTGTTGTACAGCACCGCAGTCATCATCCGCTTTTCCGCCTTCTCCACCGACTGAAGCAGGCTGAACCCGGACCGGCTCCACTGGCCCCCTGGGTTGAAGGTCTGCTGGGGTTCCCCACGGTGCCCAACTTGAACAAAAGCGGTATTTGTGGTGGTCTCGTTAAGGAGCGTCAAATCCAGGTACTCGAACTCGGCCAAGCTCAACACAATTCCGTCGGTTGTGAAGAACTTGAGCGAAGCGTCTTTATCCTTTGCAAAAGTGTCTCTGTCTCACTCGTACGCACTGCATGACAGATCTACATTGTTTGCCTGAATCGGCATCACAAACTGCGCTTTATTTTCTTTTCTATATGATCAAATTTATGATCAAATTTGTCATGCTTTTTGTTCTACTAGTACGATTACACTTTTGCAATGCATAGTTTTTGACCGATGCCAACAAGTCCACGTTGGTCATCAGCAGGTCCGTGTCGATGCCGTCGTCGACGGTCAAAGTCATGACGAAAACCCGCTCCACCAGCACCGGCCCGGTCGTGGTGGTCGTCACGGTTGTTGTCGACGTAGACGTAGTTGTCGTCGTCGTTGCGTTCGCCGTCACATTCGGTGCCACGACCGGCGGGGGCTTCGGCGGGTCCGGACCCTGCGAGATCGCTTGCGCTGCCGGCTCGATGAAATCAACACTCACCCCCGGGATGTTCGCGATGTTGACGCTGTACCCGACCCGTTTGCGCAACTGCACCTTCCCCGCATCGTCCAAGCCGCCGTACACAAACGACTGCCAGGCGCTGGCGGTGTTGGCAAAATCAGCTGGCTGGGTTTCGACCCGGTAGGCAACTTCGATGGTCGTGTTCATGTCGTTTGCTCCTAAAGTGAATTGCGTTACGTCACTGTCCTGCACGTCGGGGACACCCGCCGGGGTCAGGTAGTTCAGGGTGGAGATCGTGCCGTTCTGGATCGCGGCCTGGAGTGCGGGATCGGAGACGATGTCCGTCATTTCCGCATCTTGCGGCACCACCAAATCAATCTTGTACGACCTGCCGAAGGAGGGTAGCGTTGTGGTTGTCATCGTCGTGGTACTGGTCACCGTTGTGGTGGTAACCGTGGTTGTCGATGTAGTTGTCGTGGTCGTACTATACACGTTTCTGACTGGTTCGTTGCTCACCATCATACTCGGACTGGCGTTATCCATGTTTCCCTCCAAAGCCTGCTGCATCCCGTCTCGTTGACTGTCGGTCAACCCGTAGTCGGGGTTGAACAGACTGTCGATCTCCGATTTGAACGCAGAATCGAAAGTGATTTCGAAAAACCCGTGCACCGTGATGGTGAATGTTCTTCTCTTCCGATCATATCGCTGCCGCTGGAGAAATAACAGCTGCCCACCGGAAGCGACGACGAGTTTCAGCGAGACATTATGCACGGATTCGCTCGGCAGGCCGTCCTCACCCGCTTGCAGATTCGACGGGTACTGGAGGAAATAACTGTACACACCAGACCGGAAGCCGTCTAACACCTGTGTTTGGTCCAAAACATCCTTCTGCACGTCCTGCCCGTTCACCTGGGGGAGAATCAAGTCAAATTCGAACTCCCTGGCCTCAGTTGAGAACACCTTCGCGGTCGTGGTCGTCGTGGTGGTTGTGGTCGTGGAGGTCGTCGTGTTCGTGGTGGTAGATGTGGAAGTCGTTGTGGTCGTCGTAGTGGTCGTCGGACTGGGCTGCACCACCACCGTCGCGTCGGAAGACACCGCGACATTTGCGATGTTGTTCGAGGCCAAAGAACTTTTAATGTAGTCACTCAACAAATCCGCCTGCGTGGCAGTCAGATTCGGGTCCGGCCACCGCTCCACGAAGTCCGCTAAAGTGTTCGGCTTCGGGATCTGGGCGGAGTAGCTGATGTACAGGGGCGTGTGGGTGTACGACGCTGTTCCCGCACCAGCAGCCGGCTTGAGTTCGAACTCGTAGAGGTCTGAAATTAGGAAATCACTGGTAATGTCCGCATCTGCAGCCAAGTACTCAAACGTCCCGTTCAAAATGGCGTTGAACACCCCACTGTCCTGACTCACAAACGTCGCGTTCGAACTCTGCGGGATAGTGAAGTTTAAAGTAAATGCACGCATAATACTCGGCAACGTCGTCGTCGTGGTGGTTGTCGAGGTTGTCGTGGTGCTTGTGGTTGTCGTCGTTGTCGTGGTCGTGCTCGTGGTGGTCGAGCTTGTCGGACTGTCCATCGAGCCGGACGCGAGCACCACGGTGACCCCCGTGATCTGCGGGTTTGTGGCGCGTTCTGCGTCCGTGGCAATCAAGTCTTGGTCCGCCTGAACCGCGTTTCTGAACTCCTTGGTCAAGCTGGGAATGACCCCGGGCGCCAGCTGGGAATAGGACCAGATGTCAGCTAAAGCGTCGATCTTCGCTTTGTCGTGGTTCTCGAAATCTAGATCAGCTTGGCAGACAATTTGGTTCGTGTCCAACGTCACCCCATCCGCCTTATACTGCGGCAACTCGGACAAAACCTGTTCCTGGATGTCCACAATATCCGTGATATTCACGGCAGGGATACCGATGGGCATGCCCCCCAGCGTGTTTTCGATGAAATTCACCGCGGCCGTTTTCACCGCCGTCTGCATCATCGGACTCTCCATCAGGGCCAGCGGGTCCGTGTTGGGCGTGGCCATGAAAGACAGCGAGATGATCCGAATAATCGAGGGCACGAAACTCGTGGTCGTGGTCGTCGTCGTTGTGGTGCTCCTATGCAATACAAATTTTCCACCGCACATGATGTACAAAATGCATCACAAAAATTTCGCTAACTTTGAGGGTCCAACTTGTCATGCTGACCAAGATTGAGGGCAAATTTTGTCATGCAGAGACAGCATTTCCATTTGTACGTCGTGTAGTACGGGAAAAACTTCACTATGGATAACTCGTCGTGGTCGACGTGGACGTCGTGACCACCGGCGCCGGCTCGGTCGCGTCGATTTGCTGCACTTCCGTTGGGTCGCCTAAATGGTTTTTGATAAAATTCTATGACTTGCAAAAGTATCGCACTCGCATAAATGCATTACAAATTTCCTTAGCATGAGGAATGAAATTTGTAATGCTGATTTACCTTGAGAAAAAGATTTGTAATGCATGATTGCAATACGAGTGCGATACATTATTTGCACAGGATAAATTCAAAATCTCCACCGAATCCGTGTCGTTCAAGCCATCCGGCGACCAGGCGGCGTCGACTTGTGCCAATGTTGTCGTCTGCGCCAGGCGGACCTGGAAGTTCGCCGTCGCGTCGACGATGGTGTCCGACGCGGATTTTTCCGTTAAGGTCAGGTGCTCGACATGCGAGGGCGCGATGCTGTTGGTCAGTGCGAGGTTCAAGTAGTCGATGACGCCCTGCCTCACCGCGTCCAAAATCCTATCCTCCGCCAAAAAGTCTAACGCCGAGGGCGGGTCCCCGGCCTTTTGCAAACGGAGTTCGAATACCCGGTACGCGACGCCAAACAACGTCGTGGTGGTTGTCGTCGTGGTGGTCGGGGCGGCGGTGCTGGTGCTGGTGGTCGTCGTGATCGACATGGTTCTCGCACCGACGATCGTTGCGTTCGTCTGCGACTCTACGTGTTGTGCCGCGGTCGACATCGCATTGTACAGAGCCGCGTTTGCTGTTGTGTCCATTCTGGTGCTGTTCCACTTTGCGGTGATGGCGTCAATTTTCTCCCGAACCGCCTCGAACTTGGCCAGTGTGACGGTGATGACGTTTTTCGTGCTTTTGTCCATATTTGCCAACACCGCGGCCTCGTCGATGTGAACCGACTGGATGTCCGAATCTAAAATCTCTGGAGTTGTGATCCCGAGGCCGGATTTTATGAATTCCAGAATCCCGTCTTTCACGGCAGATTCTAGCAAGTCGCTCGTGCAGAGCAAACTCGCGTCCTCGCCAACGGGGATTTGAAACGCGAAACTGAACTGCCGCTCCATCTCGAACACCGGAAGCGTTGTGGTCGTGGTTGTCGTCGTGGTCGTCGTTGTTGTGATTGTCGTGGTCGTTGTTGTGGTACTCGTCGTCGTGGTAGTCGTGGTAACAGTGGTTGTGGTAGTCGTTGTGGTGGTTACCGTTGTCGTCGTAGTGGTTGTGGTAGTAGTCGTTGTGGTCGTGACAAAGTTCGTCGGGATCATAACCGACCCACCTTCAACGGACACCGTGACCGACTTCGTCCCACCAGCTGAAGCAACGGTCGCAATTGCAGCAGGCACGGAATTGACCAGGCTGGTAGTCAACCCGTTATCGACCGTCGTATTACCACTCGTCGCCCAAGATTGCGACAATTCGTACATTTTGTCAATGTTATCGGAAGTGAATTTCACTTCGGCGGTAACCACAATTGTCCGGCTGTTCCCACCGGACGAGACCAATTCGAACAAAACATCAGTGGTCAACGAATCCACATCCGCCGCCGTGAAGTCACTTACTCCCAGGGTGTCATTCACAAACGCGAGAAGCGCTGCTTGGATCGCAGCCTTCACCTGCGGATCGTCGACCAGACTCGTCGCTTCATTCGCAGTATCGTCCATCTCGAAAGAAAAGGAAACGACGCGAGATAAGTGCGGCGTTGTGGTGGTCGTTGTGGTGGTAGCTTCGGTCGTGGTCGTCGTTGTGGTAGTCGTTGTCACCGGGAAGGTCGCGATCGTGGTCGTCTGTGGCACTGAGACCACGTTCTGCAAATTACTGTTCCCATCCACGTTGGCCGTAACAGCGTTGAGCAAATCAGTGACCTTATCCCCACCGGCGGGTAACGGAGAAACCGGGTCCCAGGCCGCGTCGAAGGTCGGCACATCGTTTTCGTCGGCCACGCGGACATCGAAGGTCACCTCCACGCCCACATCAGGCGGCACAAAGTTGTCCTTCGCTGTGATCTGCATGGATTCGATCTGCTGTTCTGTCAGGGCAATTCCGGTGGTGTTGAAGAAGTATTCAATCACCGCGTCCTTCAGAGACTTTTCCAACTCCGCGGATTCCAGTGCATCATTTACCGCGTCGACATCCCCGGGAATGTTCAAGTTGAGCTCAAACCCGCGAGAAATCACGGGCAAAGTCGTGGTTGTCGTCGTCGTCGTGGTGGTGGTCGTGGTGATAATCAGCGTTTCGATCGTGTTGCCGACTGTGACGGCAGCTGACTGCAAATTTGCATTTCCGGCAACAGCGCCTTGCACATGGGTGAGAATGTCCTGCGCTTTGACCCCCTGCGGATCCATGACGACCGTCGGGTCCCAAGCGGCGTTTACCTCGTCCACCAGACCTTCTTCCACCCGCACGTCAAACGTGATCTCGACCTCAATGGGTTGCTTCGTGATGTCGACGGGGATGATTTGTAGATTCTCGATCTCCTGCCCAGTCAAGGTCACGCCCCCGCCGGTCGCGTTGAAGAAGAATTCCTCAATGGCCGCTTTCACCGCGTTTTGCAGATCTGCGTCTGCCAGAGTGGCATCGATTTGACCACTCGGAATGTTCAGCTCCAAAGCGAACCCACGGGTCAGGATAGGTAAAGTCGTCGTGGTTGTCGTGGTGGTAGTTGTCGTGGGGACCAACACTGTTTGCAGCCCAGACGTAGCAGGGTCAATGGCGACTGTTCCATTCAGAACCGCCGCGTTGTTCGCGACCGTGTCCGACAAAGAACTAAGTAAAGAGTCAATCTCCGCTCCACTCGTCATCGGTGCCGCCGGCGACCACGCGGTGTTCAAGTCGTCGACCACAATTGGGTCAGCGCGGATGCCGAAGGTGACCTCGACCCCGATGTCGGGGGAAAAAGTGTTGGGTTTCTGGGTGATTTGCAGATTTTCGATATCCGCCGGATCCAGCTGGATCCCAGTTTCCTTCAAGAAGTAGTCGATGACAGCGGCGACAAAGGTGCGGGGGAGATTCGGATCGGTCAAGACCCCGTTCACGTCTTGTGCGTTGGGAATGTTCAAGGTGAGCTCCAACCTATGCATTGCAAAAGCATCGGTGACTTCTAGGATGAATCGCATGACAAATTCCGTCAAGAAGAAAATTGAAATTTATCATGCAGAATTCGGTATTAGAGACTAGTTCTGTAGTGCATGACTGCGATTAGTAGGAGTAGACGATGCTTTTGCAATGGATACAAGCCCTTCATCAGCAAAGGCTCGGTCACGGTAGTCGAAGTTGTTGTCGTCGTGGTCGTGGAGGTAGTGGTGGAAGTCGTTGTGGTTGTCGTGGAAACGGTCAACGTGCTCGCACCCACCACCTTCGTGATGTCCAGTTGCGTCTCACTGTCGATCGCCGCGGCAATCGCCGTGGTTAAACCGGAGTTCGTGCTGGTCCCCATCTCCGTGGCATTCCAGACATTTTCCAGCTGCTCAATCATATCAAATGCAAAAATGTCTGGGTCTGGAAGAATGCGCGATTTGTCATGCATATTTCCCATAACCCATGATGTCTGTAATGCATGACCTAGCATCACAGACTTTTAGAGGGCTTCCTGATGCACCTTCTGCATGAGAAATGCCCTGTCCGTGTGGCACAAACTGTACCTCTCTTGCTGGTCATGCAATACAAATTTTTTTAGAGTCCAAAAACAGCATGACAAGTTGCAATCTTCCAGACCCAGACATTTTTACATTTGATAAATCACTCCAGGTTCGCCACTCGCAGTCAAACTCGCCCGGATAACGACCGACATTTCGGTACCACCCTCGTTCGGCAGAGCTGCGGCAAGTTCTAGGTTCAAACTCGCGAGATCATCGATAGTCAAAATTCCAGGTGTTAGTCCAAGAGTACTTTCCACGAAATCAAGCAAAGCGGATTTCATAGTACCGGTCAACAAATCAGACGAAAGCAAATCCTTGACCTCTTGCTCCGTCGGCAAAACCCCGTTCGCATCCGCGGGTAACGTGATGACGCTACTAAAAACCCGAACCAAATCCCCCTCGGTGGTCGTAGTGGTGGTCGTTGTCACCGTTGTGGTGGTGACTGTCGTGGTCGTCGTGGTGGTTGTCGTTGTTGGGGAAATAAGCGACTTGATGTCACCAGCGACCAGCACGTCCGGAATCGCCGCGAGCGCGACAGATTCCTTCACATACAACGTCAGTAATTGCCTCCCGGTGTCTATCGTGAGAAAAAAGTGTTACAGTTACACATTCCGATGGGAGACAAGAACAAGCAAGACAGACAACCTCTGTCATGCAGAAAATGCTTGCCGGCCTCATTTCATGCGTTTTTTCCCTAGTAGTCTGCGCATCACAGGTTTTTTTCGCATGTCGAGCAACTTTGTGATGCAGAAACTCCGACAAATGTGTAACTGCAACACTTTTTTCCTGTGATAGTGTCTGACAAATCGGGGTCCGGCCACCGCAGCTGGAAGTCAGACAAGATGTTCGGCGAAGGGACCTCCACCGTGTAGGAAATGTCGAGCGCGGCGATTTGTGAGTTATGGTTATCAGACAAGTTAAATGTCCCTGCAAGAGACGGCTCCAACTCGAATTGCACCATCTCGGCCAGTGTGATGCTAATCGCGGGGTCCTCGTTCAGATAGAACCAAGTCCCGTTTTTGACCGCGTCAATCAGTCCGGCCATGCTGCTTACCTCCTTCGCGCTCTTCCCGCTCGGGAGCGTGAAGTTCAGTTCGTACGCGCGCATGATCACCGGGACAGTGGTTGTGGTGGTAGAGGTGGTCGTCGTCGTGGTAGTGCTCGTGGAGGTGGTCGTGGTGCTCGTCGTGTTAGTCGTACTTGTCGTACTTGTGGTCGTCGTTGTCGTCACCGGATAGATGGTTACTGTTCCCGACATGCCTAGTCCAGTGACTTTCTCGATTTCGACTTTTAGGAAGTCGTCTTCAAACCGGGTTTTTTCTGTGGCGCTCAGCCCATTCTGCGGGTCCCAGATCACGTCGACGTCGTCGACTAAGTCATGGGGTGTCCGGATCCCCAGGGTCACGCGGACCTTCATATCGATGACAGAGGATTTTATCTGCGCTGTGCTTTTTGAAACGCCGAACTTGTTCTTCCTCGAACTTTGTGTTTCTGCTGCGCCGTCTTGCAAAAGCATGAGCGCCGACGTGACCTCGGCGAGTGTGATGTTTTCGATCTCCAGCTGATTCTGCAGCAAGGCATTTTGGTCCGCGAAGAACCCAAGCGTCGCAATCTCGATCGCTGCACCTAAATTTGTGCTCTCCAGTGCGTGCTCCTTCGTGATCAAAGTCGTGTCAACGACCACCTGGACCTCGAAATCACGAGGGAGGAGCGGGAGCGTCGTGGTGGTACTTGTGGAGGTCGTCGTCGTTGTGGAGGTGGTCGTACTTGTGCTTGTACTGCTAGACGTCGTAGTACTCGCCCCCGGCAGGTACACGTCCGTCGGTTTCAGCAACTTTCCCCCTTCGACGGCTAACACGTTTTGCACCGCGGGCAAGCCGTTCACGGGGTCATTCAACGCCTGCCGAAGTCCCTGGTCAATCGTGCTGTTGTCGTTCTTCCAAGCGTTCGCGATACTGGCGATCAGGTCCCCGTCAGTACTCGTGAAAGTGAGATCCGTAGTCACGACAATCGTCCGTTCCCCGGTTCCGCTGTCCTGCTCGAACAACACGGTCGGGACAAAGTTCGCGATGTCCGCGAGGGTGACGCCCGCAACCCCGAGCGTCGTTTCGATGAAGCTGAGTAACGCGGATTTCACCTGGTCCTGCAAGGCTGCGTTGCTCACCACACTGGTGGCGTCTTCGGTCATTTCGTCCATGGAGAAACTGAAGGAGAAGCCCCGTGTCACGGTCGGGACCGTGGTGGTTGTCGTCGTTGTGGTTGTCGTGGTGGATGTCGTGGTTGATGTCGTGGTTGTAGTGACAATAATCACCGTGCCCGCGTTTGGCGCTGCCGGGGAGAACGGGGCTACCGTTGCGACCTGGGTGCCCGAGTTCGCCACTTCGGATTCAATCTTGTCGACAAGGTTTTGCAATTCATTACTGTTGATATTCATAGTCGTGTCGGGGTCCCACGCGGCGTCGATGTCGTCGACCAGAGCCTCGTCCACACGCACGCTGAAGGTAATCTCGACCGCAACGTCCGGACCCGGGTCGTTCGGATCCTTCGGGCTGATCTGCAGGTCTTCCACATATTGTGAGGAAAAACCCTCCCTCCCCATTTCAAAATAACGAAGCTTCTGATGCTAAACGTGCGTACACAAATCAGATCTCTCTTGCAGAAAGTGCTTGGCGGCATTTTCTGCGCCTGTTTCCGTATGCAGAAGGCTAGCAATTACGCATGGCAAACAGGTTTGCAGTAGCCGAAAGCGCATGACTGATTGGCTTTGAAATGCGCCCCATGGCTCCTATTGCCCTATAGGCAATACAAAGATGATTTGTGACCACAAATCAGCATCACAAATTTCCATTCTGATATGGGGAGGGGGAATATTCTCATTTGGATACCAGATTCGTGGTGTTCACGTCAATGTTGTACAGTTCGAACCACTGCTATGAATGTGTCAGAGTTGAAATCGACAAAGTTGCAATATTAACTTGTAATGCATAAAATGGATGAAAGTTGGAACCCTGTTTCCAAGTGGCGCATGACAAATTTGGGTAGAGCCGCAATCCAGTTTGTCATGCTGTTTGGGTAAGGAAGACGCCTTTTCTCATGCTACTTTAGCAGCTCACTTTCTACCCCTCAACAGGCTTACAATCTGCCACACTTGCCTACTCTGCAAGACAGGCATTTTCTGCGTTGCATTTTATGCATGACAAACTATTTGTTCAACTTTGACGATTTCAATCCTGACACCCCCATAACTCCTCCAACCCCTTCAGCACCCCCTCCCTCAGATATGACAGTGCACAACCCCCCCACTGCCCCTCATTCGTCATGCAAAATCCCGAATCCAGTCGCTGCCCTGTAGCACTGTTTGCATGGCAAATTTCGGAAGAAGCCCAAACAGTACTACATTAGGTACACGACAAATTTGTCATGCCTAGGCTCCATGTGATGTGCTGGCGTTTCTATTTCTGTTCTTGCTATACAAATGAGGGGGAACTACAGGAGTTGTGCACCGTCATATCAGATCCGGGTCCGCCAACGCGGCCGCCAAGCCTGTCGCCGCGCTGGGCACATTCAACGTGAGCTCCAAACCCCTGGGGAGCAACGGGTTGGTGGTCGTGGAATATGTAGTCGTGGTGGTCGTGGTCGTGGTTGTGGTGCTCGTTGTGGTCGTTGTGGTAGTCACAGTCAAGGTGCTACTCCCGACAACGTCCGCCAAATCCTTCAGACCAGCGTCCGCCGCGATCGCGGTTTCAATTTTGGTCGTTAGACCGCTATGCATTGCAAAAGTAACGAACTAGTATAAACCAGCCATGCTCCGGCTGCCGCCGGAGCGCAAGGCTGTTGGGCCGGGGCAAGGCTATTTGCCGCTCGGACCACAACCCCACGGGCCTAGTAGGCACAACGAAACATACTGGATCCCTGCCGCCGATTTGCGCCGCGCCAAGCCGCAGGACCACTTGCGCGCTTCCCGCGCCTGTGGGCGCTCTGCGCAGGGAGCAGCTGCAAAGAACACCGGGGGCGAACAGAAGCCGCATGGTGGGAGAGGGTGGCGCGGGAGGGTGGCGCGAGAGGGTGGCGCGAGAGGGTGGCGCGAGAGGGTGGCGCGAGAGGGTGCGCGAGAGGGTGGCGCGAGAGGGTGGCGCGAGAGGGTGCGCGAGAGGGTGGCGCGAGAGGGGGGCGCGAGAGGGTGCGCGAGAGGGTGCGCGAGAGGGCGGCACGGAAAGGCGCCGAACAAAACAAGTCCGCGAATGGCCTGCAGTGCCAAATATGGGCACTACCATGCGGATTCGCGCCGCTTCTTTGTGCTTTTACCCTCTCGCAGACCTCTCGCAGACCCTCTTTTTGACCTCTTTTGGGGTCCCCGCTAATAGTCCGGCTATACTCGCGGGCAGAGGTCGACAGAGGTGGCCGGGAGGTGGCCAAGAGGGTCCGCGAGAGGTCGCCCCTTATTCGCAACACCTCTCTCCACCTCTGTCGACCTCTCGCGCGCCCTCTTTTTGACCTCTCTGCACCCTCTGTGCCACTTAGGCGGCGCCTAAGGGTGGGCGCTTACTGCGGGCCTTATTCGCGCACCCTCTCGCGGACCCTCTCGAACGGGGTCCCGCGCCACCTCTCCACCTCTGTCGACCTCTTTTCTACCTCTGTCGACCTCTTTTTTACCTCTCGGCCACCTCTCTGGGACCCTCTGTCTACCTCTTTTTTCGCATGAATATAATGTATAGTAATCGCAATACAAATTTTATCAGAAGGAAAAATAAAGTTTGTAATGCTGATTTGGCTACGAAATACGATTTGTCATGCATGATTGCAATTAGTACGAGCACGATGCTTTTGCATTTGATAACCGCTATTCACTGCGTTGTCCATCTCCTGCGCCGTCCACACGTTCGCCAAAGCGTCAATCTTATCCGGCTCCGCGACCGCAATCACTGTGGCCTTGATGATCACACTCGTGCCCGCGCTGCCGGGCAGGGTCTCCGCCACATCGAGCACGACGCGGTAATCGTCGGGCAGAATGGCCGGGCTCGTCAGTCCCAGCGTGTCCTTGATGAAATTCTCCACCGCGGCGTCAATGGCCGCCTGCACCGCGTATCAAATGTAAAAATGTCTGGGTCTGGAAGATTGCCAGGTTTGTCATGCACATTTTGCATGACTCCTGATACCTGTGACGCATGCCCTAGCATCACAGATTTTGTGAGGGCTTCCTGATGCCTATACCGCATGACAAATGCTCTTTCCGTGTAGCAAAACTTGGACTCTCTTTGCTGCTCATGCAATACAGATTTTTTTAGCATCCAAAATTAGCATGACAAGTTGGATTCTTCCAGACCCAGACATTTTTACAGTTGATACCGCGGGATCGTCGTCCAAATTGTCTTCGTCCGTCACGTATCCTGTGCAAAAGTATAGCACTCGTATTGCAATCATGCATTGCAAATCCTTTTGTTAAGGTAAATTTGCATTGCAAATTTTATTTATATTTCTCATGCTGAGGAAATTTGTGATGCATTTATACGAATACGAAACTTTTGCAGTTCATATCGCGCCCGTGTCGTCGTCGATGAGTAAAACGAGCGAAAACTCCCGAACCAGTGTCGCTGCCGTCGTGGTGGTTGTGGTCGTGGTGGTTGTCGTGGGCGCTGGTTTGGATACAACCGTGGTCGGTGCGATCCCCGCGCCGACGTCCGTGTCGACCTTGTCCTTCACGAAAACCAGCAAATCGGTCGTGTTCGTCAACCCCGGTGTCGGCCAAACGGCCTCCACTTGCGCCGGGTCTTCGGTGCGAATCGCGAGTTGAATTTCTAATTCCACTTCCCCGGTCCCCTGGTCCACACTTGCGATGCTGATATCCAAGTCCTCTAGAGTGAATGGCATGCCAGGATTCGTGGTGCTCATCCAGTTGAAGACCGCAACTCTAACCGCGTCCTGGAACTCGGGAGACGCGATGGCCGCGTCCGCGCCAGATTGCATCACGGTGCTGTTCAAGGTGACCGACAGGTCGAACGCCCGGAGGAGAACGGGAAGAGTGGTCGTGCTAGTGGTGGTCGAAGTCGTCCCGGTCGTGGTCGTGACCGTTGTGGTCGTCGTGTTGGTAACCGTGGTTGTGGTGGTGCTATCAAATGCAAAAATGTCTGGGTCTGGAAGAGTACAGACTTGTCATGCATATTTTCCATGACCCATGAGGTCTGGAATGCGGGACCTAGCATGACAGACTCTGCGAGGTCTCCGTCATGCCTGTCCTGCATGGGAAACTCCCTCCCAACTTGGTCGAAAGTGGACAGCTTTTGGCGCTCATGCAACACAAATTTCTGCATGCTTTGGATTTAGCATGACAAGTCGCAATCTTGTTCCAGACCCAGACATATTTGCAATGCATAGGTGCCTGTAGCCGTGGTGGTCGTTGTCCCCGTCCCGGTCGTCGTGGTTGTCGAGGACGTGGTGGTCGGCGAGTACATATCAAGTGCGAATATGTCTGCGTCTGGATTGTCAGGTTTGTCATGCATGTTTTGCTTGGCTCATCATGCCTGCAATGCATGACCTAGCATCATAAATTTTTGAAAGGTTTCCTGATGCCTATTCCGCATTAGAAATGCCCTCGCCACGTAGCACAAACTGGACTCCTCTACTCTTGCTGGCCATGCAATACAGATTTTTTTAGAATCCAAAGACAGCATCACAAGTTGCACCCTTGCTTCCAGACCCACACGTATTTGCAATGCATAATCCACACTGATCGCGTTCGTCACTTGCTTCACGCCGATCACGTCCCCGTCGTCCATGTACTCGCGCAGCTTCTCCTGCAGTGCCTGTTATCAAAGTGAAAAAAGCCGCCCCCACCCCATATCGGAAACGACAGATGCGCGAATTTGTGATGCTGTATTTGAGTACACAAATCGACTTGTATTGCTAGAAAGCCAAGAGACGAAGCTGCGGCCTAAATTGCGGGTAATCTGTCATGCTGTTTCCCACTTCCAGTTGCCTCCTGTCATCCTGGAGCTGCAAGGCTTTCCCACGCTAGACAGCACTACACTTCGCATCTTTTGCCTTCTAGCATCACAAAGCTGATTTGTGACCACAAATCTGCATCACAGATTTCCGTTTTGATATGGGGAGGGGGCATTTTTCATTGTAATACCTGTTCCTTCGTGTCCCCGGGGAAGGCGTCACAGGTCCAGGCGTTGTACAGACTGTCCAAATCGGGCGCCGTGAAGTTCACGGAAACGCTGACCTTCACGGTCCGCGGGTCAGTACTGTCGTCCACACTGTCCACGGTGATCAGTAGGTTTTCAATATTTTCCGCCGCAGTGATGTTCAAACTTTGCGACAATAAACTGTTCCTTACGAAGTCGATCAGCGCCTCGGACATCTCGGTTACCATATCAGTGCCCGTGACCAGCGCGTAGGGGTCCACCCCGTTTTCGATGGTAAATTCCATGTCGAAATTCCGCGTCACCTTGTCCGGCCCGATGGTGGTGGTGGTGGAGGTTGTGGTCGAAGAGGTCGTACTGGTACTCGTCGTGGTTGTCGAACTTGTCGTCGTCGTCGTGCTTGTCGTCGGGCTCTGCTCCGACTGCGTGTTGTCCACGGTGACGAGCCCGGAAACGGTGTTCGGTTGCACAAAAGACTCCACCGAGTCCGCTAATTGGGTTTCCTTGTTGCTACTGGGCAAAAACGGGTCCGTGCTCCAGCTGTTCGCCAAGTCGGTTAAATCGGAACCGATGAACTCGACCTGGATCGTCGCGTTGATTTTCTGGCCGATCACGTTCCCACTAGCATCAGTCACATTGACCACACCATTCACAATAACAACCAGGTTCGGAATGTTGCTCGTGCCAATGTCCGATGGGTTTAAGCCGAGGTACTCCGTTGTGAAATTCACCATGGCGTTCTTCAACTCTGACACAAGCTCGAGGTTGGACGGCAGGTTGGTCACGTCGAAATTTTGATCCACCGTGAACTCCATGCCGAAGTTCCGGGTCACCTCGGTGACCGGCGGGGGCTCGCTGGTGGTGACGGTGGTCGTGGTTGTGACTGTGACCGTCGTGGTGCTCGTGCTAGTCGTTGTCGTGGTGGTCGTGTAGTCGTCTGTGTTCTTACTGACCGTATCCGTCACCTCCTTCACGGCAGGCACGGTTGTCGGGGTGATGGGGGTATGCAATGGTACAAGAGTAGCGTACGTAGACCTAGTGAAAATCAGATGGCTAGAAATTTTGTTCTAACGCCGTCGATCACATTTACAAGAATTTGCATTAATGCTCAGATGAGTTTCGCGTTGAACAAGGTGGAAGGGTTTCACTTTTCTCATGCAAAGCATACCATCCTGTTTAAAGTTACGCACCACGGTGTTGCATGCGCATTATAATCAGATCAGTAGCACCATCGTGAATAACATTATACAGCACTGCGCTATCGCAGTAAAGTTTTGCACTAATGACTGGGAACCAGACGTGAGCTCGTACACCTTCCAGGGTAACTCTATGCCCGATGGTATACTCTACTACCAAACCAAGGTGCTTCTGATGAATGTATGTGGTGCAGCACACATTTGTCTTACTTTATCAAGGTTCACTTCATCTACACTACTTTTGCACACGGCATAGGCGTTCTGCACCGCTTCCTCCAACTTCACTTCCTCCGCACTACCAAAACTGAACGGAGTTCCGTCCCACGCGGCTGCGAGGTCGGAGAGGTCGATTCCCTGGAACATGATTTGCACGGTGGTGTTCAGCGTCTTGCTGCTGTCGGCCGGGTATGCATTGCAAAAGTATCGCACTCGTACGAACTATCGCAGTCACGCATTACAAATCTACACATTAAGGTGCATCTCCATTACAAATTTTCTCTCTCATGCTGACAAAATTTGTCATGCGATTTTTTCCAGTAGTACGATACTTCTGCAATGCATACTGCGTTCACCGTCGCGTCTTGGTTCTTGGTGATCGTGACCGATTCGATGTTGTTGGCTTTCGTCAAATATGCATAGCAAATGCGTCTGGGTCTGGAAGAGATCAACTTCTTGTGATGCGCATTTAGGGTCAGACGGAAATCTGTCATGCATGGACAGCAAAAGCAACCTGCTTCCCGTTACCAAAGTCTGGAATTTCTCATGCGAGATAGACATTGGGCAACCTCCAAACCTGTGATGCTATTGCTGGTATGCCAGTACTTCCGGGTGATGCAAAAACAGCATGACAAAGTCCGAACTTATCCAGATCCAGACATATTTGCATTTGATATCAAAGTGTTGATGTTCAGCGTGTTGGCGATGAAATCCATCATCGCGGTTTTGACGGATTCCAGTAGATCAGTATCAACTACAATAGCGTCCTCATCGGTCGTATCGGTAACTTTAAACTCCATATCGAAGACCCGGAGTAACTTCTGTAAAGTGATAACCGTCGTTGTCGTCGTGTTCGTCGTCGTCACCGTGGTCGAAGTCGTCGTCGTGGTGGTCGTTGGGCTCAGCATGCTGTTGCTCTGCGTCACCTCGACGACGCCCGGCACCGAGCTGGAATCGATATTGGAAGTCAACGCGGTCTGCAGCTGGTCTTCTTTCGTGTCGGTTGATTGAAAGGGTTGGTACGTCCACTTGGTTTGCAACTCGGTCAAGTCAAATGCTTGGAAGCCAACCGTGACGGTAGAGTTGATCGAAATCCGGGCGCCCGTCGTAGCCATGGCAGCGACATTCATCGTGTTCTCCACGCTCATTTTGAGCGAGGTGATCATGGACGCGATAAAGTTACTCACCTGCAAATCGTTCGTGATAAAGGACACCACAGCGTCGCGCACCTTTTCGATCAGCGTCACCTCCTGCACCATGTCCTCGGGTAAAACACTTCCGTCCACGAGGAACTCGAGCGAGAAAATCCTTGTCACTTGCATCAGAGTCGTGGTTGTCGTCGTGGTGCTGGTCGTCGTCGTAGTCGTGGTGGTTGTGGTAGTCGTTGTTGTACTCGTTGTCGTCGTTGTCGTTGTGGTCGGGCTGGCCATGCTGTCCGCTTCGGTGACAGCCACGATCCCCGGCACCGTCACATCCGTGACTTCCTTCTGGAGCACGGCTTTCAAAGCTGCTTCCTCCGTGCTGTTCGCTAAAAACGGATAGTGCGACCAGGAATCCGCCAGGTCAGTCAAGTCCGCACCGACGAAGTTTACCGTCACGATCGACACCGTTGGGCTCTGTCCCGGGTTCTCCACCGTCATGGCAAGGGAGACAATGTTGTCCTCCTGGATGTCTGTCACACCTAAGGAATCCCGGATAAAGCTCAACACGGCCTTATCCATCGCGGCAATCATCACCGGATCAGTCGTTGTGTCATTCGCCTGCGCGTCGTTCGACGGACTTGTGGTAAACTCCATGGAGAACTTGCGGATCAGAGTCTGCAGCGTGGTCGTCGTCGTGGTGGTGGTCGTTGTGGTCACCTCTTTCGGTTCGATCCCCGTGACCGTCACGATCGAAGCCAAGCTCGCCTGCTGCGAAACCGCGGTGACGAGAGCGGTAGAGAGACTCGCGATCCCCGCAGAGCTCGCCGTCAAGCCGCTGGGCGCCCAATAGCTTTCAAAGTTGGACACTTGCGACGGGGGAAGTTGGATGGTCACGGAGACATAGAAACTGGCTGCGTTTTTCTTGCTTTGCTCCTCCGCCTATCAAATGCAAATACGTCTGGAGCTGCAAGAGTCACGCTGTTTGTGCATGACACAGAAGGTCTGGCATGGAAGCTCTAGCATCACAGGTTTCAAGAATGTTCCGCGATGCCGAATCCGGATGACAAGTCCCCCATTTTTGTGAGAAACAATGGGAAACTTCTGCTGCCTATGCATGAGAGATTTTTCATGTGTTGTAAAATGCACATCACAAGTTTGCATCCTTCCAGACCCAGACATATTTGTATTGCATACTGCCAAATGCCGCCGGTACTCCGCAAATTTGGCCTCCACTAGTTCTTTCTTCTGCTTCTCTTTCTCCGCGAAGGCCATCGCTTCCTTGTACCCCAACTTTCCGTAGTGAATCGCGTCGCCGAGACTTAGCATACCGCGTAACGAAGTCCCGCCGGACTCTTTCGCCATCAACTTGCTGTCCAGCGTGTTCACGGTCTTTATTGACGTCGACCCGTGGGCGCCGAGCTGCAGCAACGTTCCGCTGTCGTCTTGATAGGAGATCAAAATCTCCGCAATGTTGTTAATGGTTAGGGCGATTCCGCCGGACACGAGCCAATTGAACACCGCGGATTTGATCGCCGCTTGCAGCGCCGGACTCTCCGCGAGATCGGTCACATTCGTCCCGGCCGGGATGTCCAAGTCCAGAACGAACGCACGGACGAAAGAGGGCAAGACGGTGGTCGTGGTGGTCGTCGACGTGCTGGTTGTGGTCGTCGTGGTAGTGCTCGTCGTCGTGGTCGTTGTCGTCGTGGGGGCGGGAATCGGGACGCAGCCCTGGGTGCCCTTGATACCCGCTACCGCGGCGGCGGTCAGGGAGTTTTCCATGGACTGCGTCAACGCGTCGATTTCGGTGGTGGTGAAGTTCCCAGTGTTCCACACATTCGCGATAGCCGCGAGCTTTCCGGAGGTGGTTTCCACGGTGAGCATGATGTGGATGAGCAGCTCGATCACGGTCTCTCCGTTGTAGGTAGCGTCGTCCTTTTCCGAGGATTTGTGAAGCACCAACTCCGGAATGTCCGTAGTCGCCAACCCGATGATACCCTTGGCCCGGAGCCAGTTCACCAGCGCCTTTTTCACGGCGACATTGAACAACTCGTTGTCCTTGGACAGCAAGGCGTCCAGATCCGTCCCCAGTGCGACGAACACACTGAGCTCCGTCTCCCGGTCGATGCTCGGCAGCGGCGGCAGTGTCGTGGTCGTGGTAGTCGTCGTGGTTGTGGCCGGGGGAATGCTGGACGTCGTCGCTTCCACCGTCAAGGCGGAGGTAGTGGTCTCGGTTACCGGGTCGGTGACAGTGAACGCGGCGTCCTGCTGCATGGTGTTGTACAGGAGCGTTTTCAAATTCAAGGTCTGCGCGTAGCTCAAATCACCCGCCGGCCAGGCCACGCGGACCGAGGCCACGTCCGCGTTGTCGTCCACATCCAGTACCAGGCTCACCGCGAACTCGTATTCCTGTGGCCCGCTTGGAGTGGTCGCGTTCGCTGCAGACGCGTTTTTCTGGTCCTCGAGGAAGGAAACCTTGGCAAATTTGACGTCCTCATTCTCGTCATCAAGATCTTCATCGGCCTCGTTGTCTGCTTCATCAGCAGCAGTAGCAGTAGTTGCTTTGTCCTCGTTAGCCTGCTCGTCCTTGCCACTCATCATGATCATGTCATACAGCTTCCGGAAGGCAGACGAAACCAAGCTTGTGTCAACATCTTCCCCGTTCGGGCCCTTACGGTGCAAGTTTTTATTCCCACCCCGAACCTTCTTCTGTTTGGCGTGAAGACCACGATGTTGCTTCCTGGTGGCATGGTGCGTTTGGGTTTGCCTGTGCTCCTTGGCAACAAATTCCATCTTCCGTCCCGTTTCCATCAAGGTCACTACGTTGCTCCCGCTCGGCGTGACCTGCGTTATCCTGTGTAAAAACGTGCCCACCCCAGAGCCAGACTAGTCAAGCAAATGCGCAATGACAGGAACATTTGTAATGCGCATCTCCTTGAAAGGCATTTTCAGTCGTGGTTTGGAATTTGTAATGCTATAAACAGCATGAGTAAATGGCTTTCTCATGCGGCTTTCTTTGCTAACCAGCACTAGACTGCAGATGGAAACTTGTCATGCAGAACTGCCAAAACTTGGAGATTTGTGTTGTGGATTTCCCATCTTGACTATGGTGTGGGGAAGTTTTTACGTAGGATATGCGTCGCCAGAACTTGTAAATTCTGGATGATGTCCAGTCCGTAGTTCCAGGGATTTCCATTCCGGGTCAAAAACTGGAACGACGCCGCGCGCATGGCATCCTGAAAGGGTCCGTACTTCGCCAGGGCCTGGGCGGAGTTTAAGCCGCCGGGCAAAGGCGTGTCGAGGTTATCCAAATCGCACGTGATGTTCACGAGGAACGCTCTGGGCATGTAGGGAACCGTGGTCGTGCTGGTGGTGCTGCTCGTGGTCGTCGGCGGCGCGTCCTGCAATCCGGTTCCGCTCTCCTCAAATTTGGCGACAGACTGCTGCACGGAGATATCCTGATTTAGTGCCTTCTCGAACTCATCAAATAAATTCTGATTTTCCAGCGCACCCAGCTGCGTGGGCGGGAACCCGGCGTCCAAGGTCGGGAGGTTTTGCAAAACCGTCGTGACAGTGAAGTCGACCATGATTTTCACCTGTTTCCCACCAGACGCGACGTCCGTGGTGGTCAGGATGGAGATTTTGAAGTCCGGAATGTCTCCCTCGGTGAGGAAGTCTAGCCCGAGAGTGTCCTCCATGAAAGTCAGCAGCGCGGTTTTCAAAACGTTTTGGAAATCCAGATTTTCCACAAAATTATCCGGTTCCACCCCATCCTCGAAGACGGACTGGAGTGTAAACCTTCGGACAATGGTATCCATAGTAAATTTTCCGTACACGACGTTCATACTAATTCCAATGTGGCTTCCGCATGACAAACTTTTCCTTCAAACCTCTCCAGCATGACAAGTTGCTTCCTTTTTAGTTGGCGAAATTTGTAATGCATTTTGTACATGTACAGAAAATTTGAATTGCATAAATGGACCCGAGTTCCAAAGTCGTGGTCGTAGTTGTGGTGGTCGTGACAACCTGCGTACCGGACACGGAGCCAACGGCGGAGACCGCGGCGACCTATCCTGAGTAAAAACGTCCCCACACCAGATTCAAGATGGGAAATCTGCTAGACAAATCACACCGCTTTGGTTGTTTGGCATGACAAGTTTGTCCTCGTAATGTGATCCTGTTTAGCTAGCTCAGAAGCATCACAGATCTAGCATAGCATGCTGATCCTAGCATCACAAATCCCAAAACACGAATAGAAAATGCTTCTCATAGGGCCGCTCCGCATGAGAAACTTTTTTGGCATGCAGAATTGCATGACAACTCTGGGTCTGGGGTGTGAACGTTTTTACTCAGAATACGACCGTGGCTGTCGTTTCGTTCGTGGTGATGTTTGTGCCGTTTGCGAACATGATGTAGGTGGTACCGTTGATCGTCGTGATGTTTGGCAAATTTGTCGCTGTTCCATTTTCATCCTCCGTGATGTTTATCCCGTAAACAGTCGCGTAGTTTACGGGATTCAACTCCACCGTCACATTCAGCAAGTTGTCATTTAAATATTGCAGCAGCGCTGCGTTCAAAGTGCGATTCAACTCCCCCTCGGGCCAGTCCTTCGCGGTTTTATCCGTTAATTTCGTCGTGATATTCGCAGCAACTTCAGTCGCCTGCTCGCCGGTGTCTGCCTGCGTGACGTCCTCCTGCACACTCCATTTCTGGATATCGATCTCGTACGCTCCGATATCGCAAGAAAAAACTGTTTCACTGTAAACTTGTATATGCAGTAGAAAATGTATCTGACAAGTATTTGTCTTGCTACACATCAATGACAGTAGACTTTTAGCTGTGTTTTCCCTTAGGAATGTCGCATGGCAAAATTTCTTTGTGATGTAGAACAAACTTGTGATGCAAAACTTGCAAAATCCTTACAGTGAAACACTTTTTTCGTGCGATATCCGATGGTTATACTTTTGTCGCGGACGAAGCGGTGGCTTCGGCGGTACAGGGAGAACAGCATCGCGCGGGCGGATATGGATTGTAAAAATGTCTGGGTCTGGTAGGTTGGAACTTGTCATGCTAAGTCTGGATAGTACAGAAATTTGTGTTGCATGATTACCACAAGGCGTCCACGTTTGAACAAGTGTAGCGGCAGTTTGTCATGCGGGATAGACATGATAGAGAGTTCACAGAACCTGTCATGCTAAGTCCTGCATTGCAGACCTCTTGGGGCATGCAAAATATGCATGACAAATTCGCATTCTTGTTCCAGACCCAGACATTTTTACATTTGATAGCGGACGCGCCCTCGGACATAAGTTGCATCGCGCGCTGGTTCATCTGGGAAGAAGTAGAACTTGAAGCAGCAGCGGTGGCCGCCGAAGTTTGCAAGAACAGCAACGTCCGGTGGTCGTGTTCCGCGTACTCTTCGGCCAGGAAATCGTCATAATTATTGCCGGTCGTGGTGTCCATCTCTTGAACTTGATCCGGAGAGGTGGATGAAGAATCTCTAGAAGTTGTCCAGCCAGAATTTTCATCTTGCGCGGCTTTATTTTCCGACTGCGGGTCATCCCCAAGGAGAAACGAGCGGAGCATGTCCCCGCTTTCCAACTGCCGACTGGCTTCTTTCAAAAACACGCCCGCTTGGGTCAAGTAATTGCCAAATTGAATCACCGTGTTATTCAACGCGTCTTGGAAATCCAAACTGTTTAACAACGTATCTACGTCCGCCATCGGGTTTACCACAAAGAAAATGTCGAACGCTCTTTCCGGAACTCCAACCGCGATGGGTTTCGTCTCGGTTACCGTTGTAGTCGTCGTCAACGTGGTCGGCTGCAACGTGCTGGCAGCCACGGATTGAATGCTGTTTACCCCTAAAACGTTGGGCATCTATCAAGAAGAAAAATCCCCCCTCCCCATATCAAAACGGCAATCTGTGATGCAGAATTGTGGCCACAAATCAGATTTGTCATGCTAGAAGGCGAAAGATGCGGAGTGTAGTCGTAGTGCTGGGTGGCGTGGGAAAGCCTTGCATCTTCAGCATAACAGGAGGCAGATCGAAGTGGGAAACAGCATAACAAACTGCCTGCAAACGAGGCAACAACTGCGGGTCTTGGCCTTCTAGCAATACAAATCGATTTGTGTACTCAGATACAGCATCGCAAATTTTGTTTTCGATATGGGGAGCGGGAGGGGGGATTTTTCCTTGCAATAGCATCTTGTTGATCACCACCAGGTTATCCTGTGCAAAAGTATCGTATTCGTATTGCAATCATGCATTACAAATCCCTTTCTTAAGCTAAATCTGCATTACAAATTTTATTTCTCATGCTGCAGAAACTTGTATTGCATTTATACGAATACGATACTTTTGCAATGCATACAGGTCGTCTTCGAACAAGGATTCTAAATCGTCGTTCTGGTCCGGGCTCAACTGGCTCGCGGGGTAGACAATGGACAGCAGATCTAACATGTCCGTCTGCGACAACGGAGCGCCGGCCGGCTGTTTCAGAGCCGTGATCAGGCACTTGATCTGGATGATCAGCTCCTGCACGTTGATCGCCGTGTTGGAGATCGTGCCGTCGGGGAGCAATGTGGTGGTCCCCGCGTTTATCCAGAGGAAAAACAACCATCTTTAGCCGTTTTTTGCATGACAAACACTGGACACTATCACTATGCATGTTTTGCACGACAAATTGGATGGGGAAGATGGGTGTTTTTTCCTGGATAGCGTTGTTTGCCAGAATCTCCAACTCGATATCGGTCACGACGTACTGCGACGCGGACAGGCTGTTGATCACGCTGTCGCCGCTCGCCTGCAGAATGGTGTTGATGTACTCCAAAATCGTTCGATTCACTGCGTTCTGCAGTAGCGGGTTTGCGAGAATGTATCAACTGCAAAAATGTCTGGGTCGGGAACATTGCCAGGTTTGTCATGCATATTTTGAATGATCCATAACGTCTGTGATGCATGCCCTAGCATCACAGATTTTTAGAGGACTTTGCGATGCCTTTAACGCATGAGAAATGCCCTCTCCACGTAGCACAAACTGGATTCCTTTTGCTGGTCATGCAATACAAATTTTTTTAGAATCCAGAGACAGCATTACAAGTTTAGAATCTTCCAGACCCAGACATTTTTACATTTGATAGAATGAAATCTTGATCAATGCCATCAGCGATCGCCAGCTCCGTGTTGAAGCCGCGGATCAAGCTATGGATGTGTCAGGATCGAAATCGACAAAGTTGAAATGATTTGCCATGCATAAAATGCAGCCGACAAAGTGCCTGCCTTGCAGAGTGGGCAAGTGAGGCAGATTGTAAGCCTGTTGAGGGGTAGAAACTGAGCTACTAAAGTAGCATGACAAAGCGCGTGTTCCTTACCCAAACAGCACGACAAACTGAGTTCCGGCTCTACCCAAATTTGTCATGCGCCACTTGGAAGCTGGGTTTCAACAGGCATCCATTTTATGCATGACAAACCATTTCAACTTTGTCGATTTCAATCCTGACACTTCCATACAAGCTCGGCGGCGGACTGGTGGTCGTAGTGGTGGTAACGTAAGCAGGGTCGACCTGCGCCAGGGCCATGGTCCCCACACCGACGCTGGTCGTGGGACTGGCCGGGTTCGGTACAACCACGTTGTTGAGTAAGTTGTTTTGCGACAAAGAGGACACCAACGTCTGCGGAAAGATAGCCTGGATCGTCGCGGCCTGGGCCACATCCAACGTAGTCGGATCCTCGGGGTAGACTGCGTCCACCTGGTTGCTCGCCGACGGCGGCGAGATGTCCATGTAGGCAACAATCCTTAACTTCGCATCGTACACACCTGTTCCTTGGTTCAAAGTTGTCGACGGATCGACTTCGATCACCAAATCGCGCAAGAAATCCGGCATTTCCCCCGGCTCCGACTCGTCCTCAATGCCCGCAACCCCCAGCGCCTCGAGGAACGCTTTCAGCGACTGGGCCATCGCCAGCTTGAGCGTCGAGTTGGGCTTCTGTAGAAAGGCGGTCAAATTGCCGCCGACGACATTGTCGTCCAAGAACATGCCGATGTCGAACACGCGGATTAGCGTGGGCTCCGGGGGCTGCAAGGTCGTCGTGGTGGTCGTGGTCGTCGACATCACAGTCCCAGTCACCGCACCGAGGTCTTGAAACCCGTTCTGCTGTAGGAAGTAGTTCTTGTCCACCAAATCTTTCAGGTGGTCCAGCAGGAACGCGTTCTATCAAATGTAAAAGTGTCTGGGTCTGGAAGAATGCAAGACTTGTCATGCATATTTCTCATGACCCATGATGCCTGTAATGCATGCCCTAGCATCACAGGTTTTTTGAGGGATTCTTGATGCCCATTCCGCATGACAAATGCCCTCTCCGCGTAGCAAAAATTAGACTCTGTTTGCTGCTCATGCAACACAAATTTTTTAGTCATCGAAACGCAGCATCACAAGTTGCATTCTTCCAGACCCAGACATTTTTACATTTGATACGTTCTGCGCGGGTTTCAAATCCTTCTCCTCCGACCAAGCGGCCTCGAATGTGTCGAGGAGGGATATGGCGCTCTCAACTGCTACACTCTCAACAACTGCTACATGAATTTGTGATGCAAGAACGGCAAAAGTCAAAGCAGGGAGGTTGCCGTTGCGCCTGTAGCATTACAAATACCGCACAGATTTAGGCGCTGTTTAGCCCTAGGCAGATTTGTCATGCGAAGCAGCTTAATCGCCTGGATGATGATGGTATTTTTGCATGACAAATCATGTAACAGCTGAGAATGTAACAGCTGAGAACACCATAAGGGACGTCAAGTTCACCGGCTCCGTGGTCAGGACGCCGTTTGCGTTCGTGGTGGTCGTTTCGTTGGCGATGGAGAAGGACATAATTGCCTTCAGAATCAATTCGCTCACCGTCGCGTTTGTGACGGGGTCGACGACCGGCAAGTTCGTGGCGACGACCAAAGTGGTCACCAGTTGATCAATTAACCCACTGGTCACCGCCTGGGGCCCGAACACCTGCTCGAGGAACGCCTGTGCGGTGTCGTTCGCGGCGGCCAGCATCTGTTCCGCGACAAGGTCGAGGTCCGCGTCCGGGGAGACCTTCACTTCTAAATTGAACTCCCGCTCATAGACCGGGGTGGTGGTTGTGGTGGTCGTAGTTTCGGACTCCGCGTTACCCTCAAGCGTGATCAGTTGAAACACCGGCGAGTTCTGCAGCTGCTGCTGCATGGTCACGTTGGCCGCCGCCGGATTGGTCTCGCCGGTCGCCACACTGTGAATCACACTCGGGCTCACCAGCCCGACGTTCTGCAGCTCGTTCCCGAAAATCTCTTCCACCAACCCATTTTGGTCCGGCGGCAGCTCGGTGGCCGCGGGCCAGACTTTGTCAAACTCGCTTGCCTGGGGGGCACCCTTCAGGAAAACGAGCTCTACACGCGCTTTATGCATTGCAAAAGTATCCAACTTGTGTAAATTGCATCACAAACTTTTTCAATTTGAAAAGTGGAATTTGTGATGCTGGATTACCTTAAAAGGACAACTTGTCATGCATGACTGCAATTACTACGAAAGTACGATACTTTTGCGCAGGATACGCTTCCAACTGCACCTGCTTCACGACGACCGTTGCCGTGACGTTGCTTCCCGACAAAACCGTGGTCCTGGTGTCCATGACGGAAAAGCTGATTTCCGGAATCGCCACGTCGGCCAGATTCATCAAAATTTCCGTCGCCGTGTAGTTTTGGAACGTCTGGTTGACCGCTTGGCGCAGCTTTTCTCCCAGGTACGTCGACGCCCCGGCCGAGCCGAAGAGCGCCTCTTCCGTCACATCGACTTGCGGGTTGACCTATCAAATGTAAAAGTGTCTGGGTCTGGAAATTTCTGAGACTTGTCATGCACGTTTTGTATGGGCCATGATGTCTGTGATGCATGCCCTAGTAGCATCACAGACTTTTTGAGGGCTTTGCGATGCCTATTCCGCATGACAAATGCCCTCGCGGCGTAGCCAAAAGTGCATTCCCTTTGCTGCTTATGCAATACAGATTTTTTTGGAATCCAAATGCAGCATCACAAGTTTGCACTCTTACAGACCCAGACACTTTTGCATTTGATATGACCAGAATCTCCAAACTGAACACCTTCTCCACCTGCACGGGCGGGAGGGTCGTCGTGGTCGTCGTCGTATCAACTGCAAAAATTTCTGGTGGGTCTGAAAGATTGCTAGACTTGTCATGCAGGTTTTCCATGACCCACATGATCTGCAATGGAGGACCTACCACGACAGATTCCGCGAGATCCTTCTCATGCCTATCCTGCATGAGAAACTGCCTCTCAACTTGATCAAAAATGGACACCATTTGGTAATCATGCAACACAGATTTTTGCATGATTCAGATTTAGCATGACAACTTCCAGAGTTCCAGACCCAGACATATTTGCAGTTGATACGTCGTGGTCGGCGACAGCTGCGACTGGACGTCCGCCACATCGATGACATCCGCCGGGTTGTACAGCTGGATGTTCGCCTATCCAAGAAAAAAACGTTGTTAGTGTAAATTTGTGATGCACAACATGCAATACGATAGCGTGTGTCATGCTTGGCGTGCTTTGTAGGTTCCGTTAAAGGGCGTTTTCACGTACCATCTGCGCATGACACCAGGTTTTTGCTGTCATGCCAGACAAATTTGTAATGCTGTTCCTCCAAAAAAGTTACACCTACAATGTTTTTTTCTTGGATATCGCCTTCAGCAAATCTCGAATCGCCGCCTCTTGCGCCGGATCGAGCAGATCGACCGAGTACTTTTGGTAGAAGTCCGCAACTTCGTCGTTGGGCACGGACACGAGTGGGCGGCAGGTCAGGGTCAGTTTGCTCACCGTGGTTCCGTCCACCGGGTTCACGAAATCTGTGTTGGCAATGGCAACCAGATCCATCACGTTCGGGTAGAAGATTAACCGCGCGAATTTGATGCCGATCAGGCTCAAATACCCCTGGTAGGTCTTGTGGATCGCCATCCGCAGGTCCGGATCGGACTCGAACTTTGGCACGTTGGTCACGTCGCGCGGGATTAGTAAGTCCACGTTGAACACGCGGGTGATGTTCGTCCTTTGTATATCCTATGTAAAATCGTCCCCACCCCAGAGTTGTGATGCAGATCTGCATGCCAAAAAAAATTCTCATGCGAAGCCCCATGAGAAGCTTTTTCTAGTCGTGTTCTGAGATTTGTGATGCTAGAAATGGCATGATAGGATAGATCTGCGATGCAGATGCTGCTGAACTAGCTAAACAGGATCAATACACTACGAGGGCGAACTTGTCATGCGAAACAGCCAAAGTTTGCCGATTTGTCTAGCACATTTCCCATCTTGACTCTGGTACTATGGGGACGCTTTTACTCGGGATATTGTACTTCCACCGTCGTGGTTGTGGTCGTCGTGGTCGTTTCCTTCGGTACATTCGCCGCCTGGTCGACGGCCACAATGTTGCCCAGAACACTGCCCGTTTTGTTCGCGCCCGGCGGGGGGTTCGCACCCCCGATGGCCGGAACGAAGCTGTCGGCCAACCCGGAAACCCCCGTGACCCCGGCCACGGGGACCGCCGTGCCCGCCGCGGTTTCGTCCAACGGGCCCATCAGCAGGGTAAATTTCGCGGAAAAGAGCTGCTTCAAATAAGCCTGCTGCTTCACCTATCAAATGCAAAAATGTCTGGGCCTGGAACATTCTAAACTTGTAATGCTGTCTCTGGATTTTGAAAAAAATTGTATTGCACGACCAGCGAGAGGGCTCCAGTTTGTGCTACGCGGAGAGGGCATTTGTCATGCGGTAGAGGTATCACAAAGCGCTCTAAAAACCTGTGATGCTACAGTATGCATCACAGACATCATGGGTCATGGAAAATATGCATGACAAATCTAAAGATCTTCCAGACCCAGACATTTTTGCATTTGATATCACCGTCAGGCCCTTGTTGTTCGGCCAGACGTCCATCAGCGGGGGGAGGTTATTGTAGGGCACGACTACGAATTTCACGATCGCCTGAACCGTAACCTGCAAGGCGGGCTTGGAAGTCGCACTGCCGACTGCGGGGGTCATGGTCGTCTGGGAAGTTCCGTTGATCGTCAAGTCCAAATCCCGCATTTCCAGTTTCGCGTATGCTGAGTAAAAACGTCCTCACTCCACACTTGTCATGCAGATTCGCAGTTACAGGAAGATTTGTAATGCGCATCCCCATGAAAGGCATTTTTCAATCGTGTTCTGGGCTTTGTGATGCCGTAAACAGGATGACTAGATGGATTTGTGTTGCGGCTGTACTTGCTAAACTGCACTACAATACAGAGAGGAACTTGTCATGCTTGACTCCCAAAACTTCTCGATTTGTGTTGCGAGATCCCCATCTTGACGTTATAGTGTGGGGACGTTTTTTCTCAGGGTACCGCGCCCTGGTTCGCGGTGCTGTCCTGGAGAATCTTCTCCATGAATTCCTGCACGGTTTCCGTACACACCTGCTTGAACTTGGCGTTCGCGAGCAAGTGCGTCTTCGGGTCGGTGCCGTATGCTAGGTAGAGGGAGAATTTCAGTATTTTTTCGAAGTCCCCGGGCGTCTGCGCCCGCAGCCCCGTGAGCTGCTCCATCCCGACGATGCTGTTCACCAGGTAGCCGTAGCCCGGGCCGCCCGTCACGTCGTCGGTGGCGGAGTCTGGGGCCAGGTCGTTGTCGATCAGCGCATTCAGCAAGGCGTCGCCCAGCGTCGACAAGTAGGCTGCGCGCTCGGCCTGCAGCGCCGGCGCGAGAAAGGGGTCGCTCGCCTTGATGTCCGTGTTGTTCGGCCAGGCGGCCAAGAACAAATCCGCATTTTCGTTCGTGTTCATGGTGTAAACGACGGACGTGAGAATGCTGGTTTTCACCGTGTTTGGCACTCCCACGTTCCCTATCAAATGTAAAAATGTCTGGGTCTGGAAGAATGCAAGATCTGTGATGCGGGTTTTCCATGACCCATGAGTTCTGGAATGCGAGACCAGCATGACAGATTCTTTGAGGTCTCTATCATGCCTTTCCTGCATGAGAAACTCACTCTCAACTTGGTCAAAAGCGGACAGCTTTTGGCACTGACGCAACACAGATTTTTGCATCATTTAGATTTAGCATGACAAGTTCCATTC
Source organism: Amoebophrya sp. A120 (assembly GCA_905178155.1). Taxonomy (NCBI): domain Eukaryota; class Dinophyceae; order Syndiniales; family Amoebophryaceae; genus Amoebophrya; species Amoebophrya sp. A120. The sequence goes on along the minus strand of CAJINV010000004.1, from coordinate 404,811 downwards.
TTCCAGACCCAGACATTTTTGCAATCCATATTCCCGCTCACCGTGTAGTTCTCCGCCATAGTATGCAATGTAAATTTCCCGCACATGTACAAAATGCATGACAAATTTCGCTAACTTGCCGTGTCCAACTTGTCATGCTACACTAGGATTGAAGGCAAGTTTTGTCATGCAGAGACTTCTGCATTTGTACGTGTACGAGAAATTTACTTACTGTGGATAAATGGATGCGGAACTCACCACCATTGCGTGGAAGTCCAACACGTTCACCACCGCCGAGGGCGCCTTGTCGAGCACGGTTGCGACGAAAGCCTCTTCCATGGCTTTTTGAAAGTCGTTGTTGTCCACCAGCATGTTCGGGTCAGATCCCGCGACCAAAAACAAGTCCATGGTCCAGGTTTTCGACCGCTCCTTGGCCTCGGGCCCGCCGTTGGAATCCCAGGCCAGCGTCAGCGTATCGTCGTACAGGCCCGGCAGGGGGCCGAGCGCGTTGGGGTTCGTCGCGGGGCCGGTCGGGAGGTCGATTTTGTTCACGTGCGCAATGTTGGCCACCGCGCCGGATTTCTCGACTATGGCGTTCTCAAATGTTACATTCTCAACTGTTACATGATTTGTCATGCAAAATGACCATGAGCCAGCAGACGATGAAGGTGCTTCGCATGACAAATTCTCGCAGGGCTAAATAGCACTAGAATCCGCACCAAATCTGTAATGCAAGACGCGCAGGGTTCTCCCTCTGACCCGTGCTATTCTTGCATTGCAAATTCATGTAACAGTTGAGAATGTAACATTTGAGAACGCCATATCGACGTCCGTCGTGGTCTGCCCGGCGGAGCTAGCGACGTCTTGAATCGGCGAACCGAGGATACTCGCTATGGGAGTGTCAGCGTTGAAATCGTCAAAGTTGAAATAATTACTATTTAAACTGCAGCAAACCAGAACTTTTGAAGCTTTTGGGTGTGTTCTGGGGTATGCAAAGTGGGTCCGTAGCATCGTGATTTGTAATTTGCAGGCCACACCCCGAACACACCCC